>JAYESA010000009.1:66188343-66290843 GCA_036927795.1 Iris macrosiphon | reverse complement strand
AAAGAATTTTTAATACAACTAGTAATCAATTGCCGTACGTAAATTCGTACCTTGCTCCTCGAATAAGTACGGGAACCGCTGTCGAATAGATTTCTCGCGCTTCCATGTAGACTCGCCTGGTGAATGATGCTTCCATGCCACTCTGACCAGTCGAATAGTCTGTCCCCTCAAAGTCTTTTCACTGCTATCGAGGATCTCAACTGGCTGCTCTATGTAAGATAGACTGGGCCCGACCGTAATCTTCGAATGATCAAGCACGTGGCTAGGGTCTGCAACATATCTCCTCAGCTGCGATACGTGAAATACGTTATGCACTCCCTCTAATGATGGAGTCAATGCAAGACGGTAAGCCACTTCGTCAACTCGTTTCAAGATGTCAAAAGGCCTGATGTACCTCGGACTCAGCTTGCCTCTGCCTCCGAATCTGATGGTACCACGAGTAGGCGATATCCTCAAAAATATATGGTTACCTTCCTTAAACTCCAATGGTTTGCGGTGTGCATTTGCTCAATTTTTCTGTCTGTCCTGTGCTACACGCAGGTGGCTCTGAATCTGCTTGAACTTCTCCACTGTCTGTGTCACTAGCTCTGGACCAAGTATCTGACGCTCTTCCATGTCACTTCAACATACTGGTGACCAACATTTCCTACCGTACAGTGCCTCATAAGGTGCCATCTGTATGCTAGCCTGGTAGCTGTTATTGTAGGAGAATTTTACCAAGTGTAGATGGTCCTCCCAAGATCCTCCAAAATCAATCATGCACGCTCTCAGCATATCCTCTGATATCTGTATCGTGCGCTCTGACTGGCCATCAGTCTGTGGATGATATGCAATGCTGAACTTGAGACGAGTTCCTAGGCTCTCCTGTATACTCCGCCAAAAATGTGACATGAATCTGGAATCACGATCCGATACGATGCTGACAGGCACTCCATGTAGTCATACTATCTGCCTCATATACATGTCAGCTAATATCTCCGTGGACTGCCCAACTCTGAATGGCAAGAATTATGCAGACTTGGTGAGTCTGTCTACGATAACCCAAACTGCATCCTTCCCGCTAGGGCTCCGCGGGAATCATGTGACGAAGTCCATGGTAATGTGTTCCCACTTCCACTCGAAAATGGGAAGTGGCTGCAATAATCCTGCAGTCCTCTGATGTTCAGCCCTGACTTGCTGACAAACTAAATATTTTGCCACGAATCTTGCAATTTTCTCTTTATTCCCATGCCACCAGAAATGCTGTCTCAAGTCTCAGTACATCTTCGTATCTCCCGGGATGAATAGAATAAATTAAGCTATGTGCCTCGGTCATCAACTCTTGGTGTAGCTCGCCACTCGGAACATACATGCGATCTCCACACCTCAACGTTCCGTCTTCCAGAATCCTGAGTCCTGTTTGCATGTTGGCCTCTGTCCTGTCTCGCTGTCGTCTAAATCCCGTATTTGTAGACAAGGCTGCCTTGATCCTCTCAATAAATTTGGACTGAATCCTCGAGACTGGCCATATGTCCATCCATGCCTGGCAATACAATCTCAATCCTGAGTTCCTGAAAAATCCTCTAACCACTGGCGATGAGTCATAAAAATAGGCCATGGGCTTAGCTTAAGGCATCTGCTACTACATTCGCCTCGCCAGGGTGGTACTGTAACTCAATATTATAATCTATCATAAATTCTAGCCAGTGCCTCTGTCTCATGTTGAGCTCCTTCTTCGTGTAGGCATATTTCAGACTTTTGTGATCTATATCAATCTCAACACGCTCTCCATAAAGGTAGTATCGCTATAGCTTTAGTACAATTATCACTGCAACTAGCTCTAGATTGTGCGTCTGATAGTCCTCCTCATGAACCCTTAGTTGTCCTGATATATAGACTATCTATTCTATCTAAACATAAGTCATATTTGCTGAGCTTGGCATACAGCCTTTCTGTCTCAGCATCTCCAACACGATCCTGAGATGTCTCTCGTGCTCCTCCTGGCTCTTGGAATATACCAAGATATCATCGATAACTACCACTACGAACTTATCCAAGTACTGATGGAAAACATTGCTCCTCAAGCTCTTAAATATTGCTGGCACGTTTGGTCAAACCAAACGGTCATGACTAAAAACTCATAGAGCCCATACTTCGTCCGGAAAGCCGTCTTCGGAACGTCCTCTCTCTGTACCTTGATCCGATGATAGCGTGATCTGAGATCGATCCTCGAGAATACACTTAGCTGATCCAAATAAATCATCGATGTGCGACAATGGGTACTTGTTCTTTATCGTAACTGCATTAAACCCTGTAATCGATACACAAATATACCATCCCTGAAATCAATACGCAAACGTACCGTCTCGTCCTTATTCGGCACCATACGATGGGTACTCCCCATGGAGAAATACTAGCCCGACTGAAACCCTTGTCTAAGAGATCCTCAACTATGGACCTTCAACTCAGCCAACTCTATCGGTGCTAGTCTAAAGACGTAAAAATAACTGGCTCGGCTCTTGGAGTCAACTCTGTAACAAACTCTTTCTATCAGGTGGCAGGCCTAAAAGATTCTCTAGAAATACATCCTCGAACCCTGATATAATATGGTGGTATACTGGTTCACCTCCTGCATTGTATACCCCTAAGGTAGATGGGCACCATGCTCCCAGGCTCTCTGAAGAAACTCAAACTCAGGGTAATCCGGTGGTCTAAGGATGACACAACTACGACGGCAATCAAGCATTGTGTGGTATTGACTCAACCAATCCATGTCTAGGATAATGTCATAGTCTAGACTTTAACCTCAAGATAAATTCTCCTGTTCTATTTTCAACATCAATTCCCAAAAGAAAATATTCTCTTGCCTAATGTATAATTTCTCTTCTCCTCAAGGTTTTCCCTAAAATTTCATTCCTCGAATTTCTTCTTTTCGTTAATCATCTCTCCAAGTCACAAGTACAATAATGGTATCACTCAAGCACATACTAGAATTCCTGGAATCCGATCATTATCTTTCAAGTGAGATCCTAAAATTTTATCTCCTCTAGCTCATAATCATCGTTCCTAGCATTGCTATCATATATAACCACTAGTTTCCATCATCATGCTATGTATTTCCATAAATTATTCTAGGTCATGATCAGCAATCCTTCCAGCTCTTAATACTTCCAAGATCACTGCTACCTCAAGCACGGGTAGGGTACTACTGGGTCCAACCCTTTTGCCAACCTTCCACACTAGCTCTAGAATCCAAAGAATCCATCAATCTATCCTGATAAGGTAACAATCTTCTCCGAGAAAGGTATACAAATTTTGTCTTCTGTCGTCTGGTCTTCGATCTTCTTCTGGAGGGAAGTCATTAGTCACAAGCATTCGCCTTCCCGAATAATAGGGGACGAGAACCAAGGATAGCGATATTGACGAAGATTGAACGAATGTAAATTGGCAGTCCAAGGGCGATAATCACATACAAAGATTTTTTTTTAAATCGATTATGGATTGAGATCCTATTCAACAATCATAATATCTATTCCTAAGTTGCAGGCTCGCTTGGCACAGTTAGGTGACCAAGACGATTTAATTTCGACCTGCATGGGCCAGCACAAAAATGTCACGCCCCAGTCCCAAAATACGTAGGACCAGGAATACGTGACATGCCAGCTACGTATTTGACCAGACTATGGTCTGACTCGAATACGTATAAGCTGTGTAATATAGTGGGCACTATCTAGATATCCCATAAATATAAACCTCTATGTCTCAATCCACAATGTACATCAGTATATAAGAAAGAGCTATATGTGCTAAAGTCGGCCGTCCAATAACACACAATCTCGAATAGACTCGAGAAGAGATGAGTCTACAAAAACTAGGCTACAACAGCAGATGAATAATCAATATGACATAAGTAACCATAATGCCGGTAGAAATGATATGAGTACCTGGTACAGTGTCCGCAAGATATGCCACTCCATCAGTATCTCCAAGTGCTCCGTAATCGTCTATGCTGTAAAACTGGCAGAGAACCAGGTCCTCAGAGGGACGTAACAAGGTACAAAAATATAGCATGCCAAGTATACAGAAAAGTACAAGTGCAACAACAGGGTACTCTATCATAACCAAACAAGTGTGACACAGTTTAAAGACAATATTTGACGCGTAGAATGTCCAAAATAAAATCGTAGCTCCGAACACAGAGACACACGGGGCGTACCATAGCTCCGAGCACAGAGTCATACGGGTGATACACTACTCTAGAATACAGGAACACTATATATACATATATAAGCACGTGCAGAGGAGCCCAAACGTCTAGTAACTGTCTTCCCCTTCCCAAACGGTCAACGATGGTGCGCTGAACCTGAACTTCTATCTAGCAGTCTTGACACACGGAAATAACTCAACAAACGTGACCCTAAGGTCGTCCCAGTCTCTGGTCATGATGTCAGTATCAGGATACAGGAATTTGGCACGATCATAGTGTATGAGTGTGTCCTGGGGTGTCGATATACTCAGGTACGTACATTGAGGTGCTACGAACGTCTAACAATCATTCTAAGATGTTACGACTAACGTCTGCACCCGGTTCTGATCCGGACGCGAAGTATCGAACGTCAACATAAATACGTGCATAATGTACATAAAGGAACAATAAATATCTGTAATCTAAAATACAGGGTGGCAAGGTACACTTGCCTGCATCCAGCTGCTGATGACGGGGATCCGGTACAGCGTCCAAGCCCTCAGGTCCCGCAGTACCTAGAGATGAGATACAAACCAGGAATCAATAATCTATACCACGTCAAACAGGGATGCGACACACATCTACACCTAAACTCAGTCTCAGCTACGACTCACAGGGACAAGACACTAGGGGGTTGATGTCACCACCCCATTTCCAGAGCCGGATATTTTTTTTTTAATTTGGTTAATTATGTATTATTTATAATTAATTGTATTTATAATTAATTAGTGATTGCATTATTTTTTATTTGATTGTTTTAGGATTTTGGCTAGCCTGGACCCATGTCAGACCCTAGTGGACCCATGTCCGACCCAGCCTACACCCTTGTGAGAATTATTTTGGGGCTTAGGAATATTTATTTTATTTTTAGAAGGTTAGTTGGAGAGATTTGGAGCTAGTTTGAGTGCTTTTGGAACCCGGAACCCGAAACCAAGTGAGTAGGGGCGTTTTGGGAATTTGGTGACTTATGTAACCCATTTTTATTTGCTTGGCCGGCCCCCCATCCATTCCCACCCGTGCAAACCAGCAAGGAGCAGCCCCTCTCTCCCCCTTTATTCATTCCACTACTTCTTCTTCTTCTTCTTCTTCTTCTTCACATTCTACTTCTTCTTTCTTCTTCCTTCCTTCTCCAAGTAAGCTTTTCTTCCTTTTTCTTCCTTCTTTCTTCTATTCCTTCTTCTTTATACTAGCCCTAACCTTGCATTTTCTCTAACCTAGGTGTGAGGAGCTTAGATCTAGTGTGGAAGCTAGATTTGGTGGCTTGGAGCTTGAGGGAGGTGATTTCTAGGGGTTGTGAGACTTTGGCCTTGGGATTCCAACTCCCAAGAGGTAAAACCCTAATTTTCCCCCTTGTAATTATTTTTATATAGTGTAATTAATAGTTTAGAACCTTCCTAGACCCTTAGGCTACCCGTAGGAGGAAGTTGGAACTAGTTTGGATGAGTTTAGAGACTTTGACACTAGATTTTGTGTCAATTTCGGGTGAAATCCGAATTTGGCCCAATTTTGGGTGATGCCCTAGGTTAGAAGGACCTAGGTAGACATTGTCGGGTGTCTTGAGGGTGAGTGCGTGTCGCCGTTCAGGCACGGGAAGCCGTGTCGCGGAGAAAAGGGCATTTTGGGCAAATTTGGGGCTTTTCGTCGTCGCCGATTCTAAGTGCGTGCGCGTTTCCACCACGGGCCTAGAATCGATGCAGGAGCACATTTTCTAGGATCTAGATATCGTTTAGAGCACGTGGATAAATTTTGGGCCGATTCCGAGTTTGTTTGGTGTGTGTTTCAGGAGGTTTTCTGAACCGCGCACCGCGTGTTCGTCGAAATGACCGAACGGCCATTTCGGCTTAGTTTTCTAGTTTCGGGCTTGTGCACGCGTTGGATTAGCATCAGGAAGTGTGTGCTAGAGTTTTCGAGTTATATTTTATATATTTTAGGGTGTTGGTGAGTGTCGGGGTCGTTGGGCGTGAGTGGGGCGTGTTGTTTGTGTGTTGTTGTGTGTGGTGTTTGAGTGTTTGTGTCATTATATATATATGTATGTGTGCTTATGTATATATATTTATATATATATATATGTGTGTTTTTATGTGTTTGTGAGTGTGTTAGTGAGTGCTAGTGTATGTGTGTAGGTGAGTGTGTGAGTGAGTGCTTGTGTGAGTATGTAGGTGAGTGTGTGTGTGAGTGTGAGTGAGTGTTTATAGGTATATGCATATGAGTTTATATATATATGTATATATATATTTATATATATATGTATGAGTGTTTGTGTGTGTGGTTGTGTGTTTGTGAGAGTGTGTGCTAGTGTGTGAGAGTGTGTGTGTGTGAGTGTGTGTGAGAGTGAGTGTGTGAGTGAGGATGTATATAGATATATATTTGTGTTTGAGTGTGTGAGTGTGTATAGGTATAGATATATATAGATATATTAGTGTGTGTATATATATATATATATATATATATATATATATATATATATATGTATATAATTATGTGTGTGTGTGTGTTGATATGTGTTTGAGTGTGTGTGAGTGTTAGATATATATAAGTTAGTGTGTATATATATCTATAGAGTTATATATATATGTATATATATATATATGATTATATATATATAGTGATATATATATATATATATATAGTGATATATATATAGTGATATATATATATATATATATATATATATATATATATATATATATATATATATATATATATATATGTGTGTGTGTGTGTGTGTGTGTGTGTGGTTGTGTGCGTGTGAGAGAGTGAGAGGGAGGCAGCCAGTGCGCAGCGGGCTAGGCAGCGCAGCAGTGCACAGCGCGCTGCTGTGCACTGCACTACAGAACAGCAGCTGCAGCAGCAGTAGGAACAGCAGCAGCAGCAGCAAGCAGTTGGACAACAGCAGCAGCAAGCAGTTGGGCAGCAGTAGCAGCGCAGCTATGTAGCAGCAACAGCAGTTTATGTAGCAAGGGCAGCAGCAAGTGCGAGGGAGAGGGAGAGATATATATATAGATATATATAGGTAGTTAGATTATTAGATAGATAGATGGTTAAATAGATAGGTAAATAGTTTAATAGCTAAGATAGGTAAATGGATAGATAACTAGATAGTTAGATAGTTAACTAAGATAAATAGATAGATAGACTAATAGATAGATAGATAGATAGATAGGTGAATAGCTAGGTTGATAGATAGATATACAAATAGATAGATTAATACATAGATGGTTAGATAGATACATAGGTAACTAGATACCTAGGTAGTTAGAGATAAATAGATAGATACCTAGTAGATAGATATCTAGATATCTATATAAACCCATGGATAGATGGCTAGATATTAGATAGATATATAGTATATATCTAGATAGGTAGATGGATAGGTAGAGGGATAGCTAGCTATATAGATATATATATATATAGATATATACATAGCTAGATAGATAGTTAGATATCTAGGGGTATATATATATATATATGTAAGGTAAGATAAGGTAAGGTGTGTAGATACCTAGGTATATGCATATATATATATTAGATATATATATTTTAGCCTAGATTATAGCTAGATATATATGTTTATGCATAGTTAGTTAGCTAGAGGGGTAGTCGGGTTGAGTTTAGAGCGGTATCTCAATACCTTGAGATACCGAGGTATTTCAATACCTTAAGATAACCAAGGTATTGGGTTTCGAACGGGGTTTTTGAGCAATAGCCTAGGAATAGTATTGGAGTGATTTTTATATGTATATGTGTATATATTTACGCGTGCTAGCATAGGTTTTAGAGGGTATAGGCAGGGTATATAGCCTAGATTGAGGTATCGGATACCGAGGGTATCCCGGTATCTCAAGGAGGCGAGTTTGTGAGTTTTCTAGCTTAATGAGCTCGGTTTGACCTAGAATTTTAGGAGCACCCTAGTTTGACCTAGACTTGACCGTAGTTGACTCGGTTGACCGCCAAAGTCAACTTTTGACCTAGTTTTGACCTAGAGTTGACTTTTTGGACACAGAGTTGACTTTTTGACCCAGATTTCACCGGTTTGACCCGTTTGACCTAGAACGACCCTAGAAGCCTATTTTTAGTTATTTTATGTCTGTTTAACTCATTGGAAACCTGTTTAACCTTGCTTTTCGTATTAGGTCCTTGCGACCCCAGTTCGGATCACCAGTTGCTCAGGAAGTCAGGCGAGTACATTCTCTGATAGTTTTCATTATCTGATGATTATTATGATTCAGCTTCTAGTATAGTATCATCTGATTATTCTGGCACAACACGGGACACTGACTGGTATTTCTGGATTCATTTACTTGCGACACGTACATTTTATATTTCTGGCCTCTATTCTGGAATCACTACTGACATCACCTACAGGAATCACCTACAGGCATCACTCATGTTCAGGCTGGACTCATCTTGATTTGTGTGTCGGGTCTTGGATCCACTTGTATTAGTCGGGGCGAGGAAATACTCGAGTAGATATGTAAACATTCCTATCTGGAATCATCAGGCATCACTCCCTCTGGTCTAATCTGGAATGATAGCAGCCGCGCACCCAGTGCGCGGTGAGCCGTACTTACCCCTAGTCGTTTACATATCGAAACAAGTATTTCAAAGACACCGGGTTCATTCTTTATAGTCTGGACTCTCATCCATTTCTTGACTTGTCTTACTTACATATTTCTGGACTTGACTCACTACATATTTTTCATGCTGGACTCACTACACGTTCTTGTGCACAGACTTACTCTTAGTGTAGATTTCTTGTATCTTGTAGTTATTACTATCTTGCTCTGATATCCATGCATCTTTACCTTTATGCACCAGTTATACATATTTTCTTGTTTCATACTTGCTTCATTCTTCTTGCTACTTGCTATAACTGTTTTATAGTTTTTATCATTTAAATGGAACTGCTGTTAGAGATGTACTTGCTCCAGTCCTGACTGGACATATTTTTCAGAGTATCCGGAGGAGTGGTGTCCGACGTTTTATGGACCTGAGCCTGTCGATGGTGCAGACAGGGACCCTCTAGTTTAGGGGTGATTTTCGGGTTGGTAGCCGGGATCACTGGGACCTTGTTGTTGTTTTTATTAGCTTTTAGCACCGGATTTGTCTCCAGTTTTGGATTTAGACCTTGTTTGTATATTATTTTGGATATTGTTGTATTATTATTTAATGTTGTGGTTGTTGTAGTAGTTGTTGTTGGTTAGACTTTATAGTTGTTAGATCTCTGTGTTATCTTATTGTGCTTAGATTCGTGATTGAGTATATTGTGGTTATCTTTATGATATTGCTCCTCCATTTGGAGTTGAGATCTTGACAGGTTTATTATTGATTGTGTGGTTGCCCTCCTTTTGGAGAGGTCATGGCCGATTTTTGTGTGAGATTATTATCTAGATAGTTGACCTAGACAGCGTTCTACCGCCGATGCTGCGGCGTAGGCTGGACTTACCTACGACTCATGCCCGATTTTCCGGGTGCGGGTCGTGACACGTTTTTGGTGGCAGCCCCATGCAGGTCTCGATTCACAATTAGTGCGATGTCGTGGTGGTACAATAATTTAGTTGTACTGCTGCGAGCCTGCTATAGGATTTAGGATCTAGGATGAGAGTGTACTCAATCACGACTAGAAACAATTCCAATCTAATTATTCTGAAATTATTTCTTTTGAAATATTACTGTCCTTTCTTGATGATATCGTATCTTGCGCCGTATTGACTTCTTTTGATCTGTGTTCAGGATGCCTTCGAAGACACGATCCCGTCGTACCGTTCCAGCAGTTGCCACTGAGAGGTCTGCTACCGCTCGTCCAGCTCGTATTCAGGCAGCTGCTACCGCTCCACTCACCACTCCTGCGGTTGAGGGAGCATCTGCGTCTCTCGGGGATTCTCCTTCACCTGTCGATCCGAGGACTACCCCAGACGTTCCGGTGGTTCCTCCACCACTTCCTGCTCCAGTAGATGCCGCGCAGTTGTTTGCATTCTTCAGGGAGATGATGGACGTGCAGCACCGTCAAGTGGATGTGATGAGGCTGGGCATTGAGAACGCCCACCAGGTGGCCATGACGGCAGTTGATAGGGTGGCACAGATTCAGCCACAGGCATATCAGATTCAGCATCCGAGGCCAGGCAGTATTATTGACTTCCAGAGGATGCGACCCAAGGAGTTCCGTAGTACAGAAGGGATCCTGTACGCGGATGACTGGATAGAGCAGATCGAGGGGATCTTCAGGCTGGCGTAGATTCTAGACAGCATGCAGATAGAGGCAGCGGGCAGTCAGATGTTCGACCTCGCCTTGACGTGGTATCGCACTGATACGAGGATTGCAGCGCCAGGGCTTACTTGGGAGGCTTTCAAGAGGCTTTTTAAGGAGAAGTTTTTCCCAGATGTGGCGCTCAGTGCTTTGGAGAGCCAGTTTGAGGCACTCGTCTAAGGGAGCATGACAGTGGACGAGTACGCAGCGGAGTTCTGCCATCTGGGCAGATTTGTAGATGGCTTGAGTGAGGCAGCAAAGGCGAGGAAGTTTCGCAAGGGCTTGGTTATGGCAGTCAAGTCTTTGACCAGGAGCGACCGCGAGGCGACTTTCGAGTAGATAGTAGGAGATGCTCAGAGAGCAGAGGATGACTTGGAGCTCAAGTCCAAGAGAGGCAGGGATGATTCAGGCAGTGCCAGTGGTAGTGCGGGACCTGCTAAGCGTCCCTATGTGCAGAAGGCAGCGCAGCAGGGTCAGGATCAGAGGGTGCCCACTTGTGCCTACTGCAGGAAGGCAGGACACACTTGGGATGTTTGTATGAGGAGGCTGAAGGTGTGTTTGTTCTGTGGATCCGCTGCTCACCAGATGCGAGATTGCCCCACTGTACCTATATTGGTTGGAGCACAGGATCGGAGAGTCGAAGCTAGGCCACCTGTGGCACAGCATCACGCCCCGCACCAGCAGAGGGATACACCCCAGCAGGGCAGGGCTTATGCGTTGACGGTCGAGGAGACCGATGCTACGGGTGTCGGGTTAGCAGGTTTGTCTCTTTGTTCTTTTTCCTGTCCTTTTTCATTCCTTGTGGTGTGCTTCATTAGTACCTGTTAGATTTCCTTTGTGATGTGGTAGATAGTGTAGTGACCCTGATTGAGACTGTGATAACACGACTAGTAGGACCCTGATCTTGTATGTTGTTTAGGTAGAATTTCTTGACTGTGATTGTTGGGGGTTTGACCTAGAGAGATTGTGATTGACTTTAAATTTCGAGGACGTAATTTTCTAAGGAGGATAGGCTTGTCACCACCCCATTTCCAGAGCCGGGTATTTTTTTTTTAATTTGGTTAATTATGTATTATTTATAATTAATTGTATTTATAATTAATTAGTGATTGTATTATTTTTTATTTGATTATTTTAGGATTTTAGCTAGCCTGGACCCATGTCAGACCCTAGTGGACCCATGTCCGACCCAGCGCACACCCTTGTGAGAATTATTTTGGGGCTTAGGAATATTTATTTTATTTTTAGAAGGTTAGTTGGAGAGATTTGGAGCTAGTTTGAGTGCTTTTGGAATCCGGAACCCGAAACCAAGTGAGTAGGGGCGTTTTGGGAATTTGGTGACTTATGTAACCCATTTTTATTTGCTTGGCCGGCCCCCCATCCATTCCCACCCGTGCAAACCAGTAAGGAGCAGCCCCTCTCTCCCCCTTTGTTCATTCCACTACTTCTTCTTCTTCTTCTTCTTCTTCTTCTTCTTCTTCTTCTTCTTCACATTCTACTTCTTCTTTCTTCTTCCTTCCTTCTCCAAGTAAGCTTTTCTTCCTTTTTCTTCCTTCTTTCTTCCATTCCTTCTTCTTTATGCTAGCCCTAACCTTGCATTTTCCCTAACCTAGGTGTGAGGAGCTTAGATCTAGTGTGGAAGCTAGATTTGGTGGCTTGGAGCTTGAGGAAGGTAATTTCTAGGGGTTGTGAGACTTTGGCCTTGGAATTCCAACTCCCAAGAGGTAAAACCCTAATTTTCCCCTTGTAATTATTTTTATATAGTGTAATTAATAGTTTAGAACCTTCCTAGACGACCCTTAGGCTACCCGTAGGAGGAAGTTGGAACTAGTTTGGGTGAGTTTAGAGACTTTGACACTAGGTTTTGTGTTAATTTTGGGTGAAATCCGAATTTGGCCCAATTTTGGGTGATGCCCTAGGTTAGACGGACCTAGGTAGACATTGTCGGGTGTCTTGAGGGTGAGTGTGTGTCGCCGTTCGGGCACGGGAAGCCGTGTCGCGAAGAAACGGGCATTTCGGGCGAATTTGGGGCTTTTCGTCGTCGCCGATTCTAAGTGCGTGCGCGTTTCCGCCACGGGCCTAGAATCGATGCAGGAGCGCATTTTCTAGGATCTAGACATCGTTTAGAGCATATGGGTAAATTTTGGGCCGATTCCGAGTTCGTTTGGTGTACCTTTCAGGAGGTTTTCCGAACCGCGCACCGCGTGTTCGTCGAAATGACCGAACGGCCATTTCGGCGTGATTTTCTAGTTTCAGGCTTGTGCGCGCATTGGGTTAGCATCGGGGAGTGTGTGCTAGAGTTTTCGAGTTATATTTTATATATTTTATGGTGTTGGTGAGTGTCGGGGTCGTTGGGCGTGAGTGGGACGTGTTGTTTGTGTGTTGTTGTGTGTGGTGTTTGAGTGTTTGTGTCTTTATATATATATTTATATATATATGTATGTGTGCTTATGTATATATATTTATATATATGTGTGTGTTTTTATGTGTTTGTGAGTGTGTTAGTGAGTGCTAGTGTATGTGTGTAGGTGAGTGTGTGAGTGAGTGCTTGTGTGAGTGTGTAGGTGAGTGTGTGTGTGAGTGTGAGTGAGTGTTTATAGGTATATGCATATGAGTTTATATATATATGTATATATATTTATATATATATGTATGAGTGTTTGTGTGTGTGGTTGTGTGTTTGTGAGAGTGTGTGCTAGTGTGTGAGAGAGTGTGTGTGTGAGTGTGTGTGAGAGTGAGTGTGTGAGTGAGGATGTATATAGATATATATTTGTGTTTGAGTGTGTGAGTGTGTATAGGTATAGATATATATAGATATATTAGTGTGTATATATATATATTTAGATATATGGGTGTTTATATATATATATATATATATATATATATATATATATATATATGTATATAATTATGTGTGTGTGTGTGTTGATATGTGTTTGAGTGTGTGTGAGTGTTAGATATATATAAGTTAGTGTGTATATATATCTATAGAGTTATATATATATGTATATATATGTATGATTATATATATATATATATATATATATATATATATATATATATATATATATATATATATATGTGTGTGTGTGTGTGTGGTTGTGTGCGTGTGAGAGAGTGAGAGGGAGGCAGCCAGTGCGCAGCGGGCTAGGCAGCGCAGCAGTGCACAGCGCGCTGCTGTGTACTGCACTGCAGAACAGCAGCTGCAGCAGCAGCAGGAACAGCAGCAGCAGCAAGCAGTTGGACAGCAGCAGCAGCAAGCAGTTGGGCAGCAGCAGCAGCGCAGCTATGTAGCAGCAACAGCAGTTTATGTAGCAAGGGCAGCAGCAAGTACGAAGAAGAGGGAGAGATATATATAGGTAGTTAGATTATTAGATAGATAGATGGTTAAATAGATAGGTAAATAGTTTGATAGCTAAGATAGGTAAATGGATAGATAACTAGATGTTAGATAGTTAACTAAGATAAATAGATAGATAGACTAATAGATAGATAGATAGATAGATAGGTGAATAGCTAGGTTGATAGATAGATATACAAATAGATAGATTAATACATAGATGGTTAGATAGATACATAGGTAACTAGATACCTAGGTAGTTAGAGATAAATAGATAGATAGATACCTAGTAGATAGATATCTAGATATCTATATAAACCCATGGATAGATGGCTAGATATTAGATAGATATATAGTATATATCTAGATAGGTAGATGGATAAGTAGAGGGATAGCTAGATATATATCTATATATATATATATATAGATATATACATAGCTAGATAGATAGTTAGATATCTAGGGGTATATATATATATATGTAAGGTAAGGTAAGGTAAGGTGTGTAGATACCTAGGTATATGCATATATATATATATATATATATTAGATATATATATTTTAGCCTAGATTATAGCTAGATATATATGTTTATGCATAGTTAGTTAGCTAGAGGGGTAGTCGGGTTGAGTTTAGAGCGGTATCTCAATACCTTGAGATACCGAGGTATTTCAATACCTTAAGATAACCAAGGTATTGGGTTTCGAACGGGGTTTTTGAGCAATAGCCTAGGAATAGTATTGGAGTGATTTTTATATGTATATGTGTATATATTTACGCGTGCTAGCATAGGTTTTAGAGGGTATAGGCGGGGTATATAGCCTAGGTTGAGGTATCGGATACCGAGGGTATCCCGGTATCTCAAGGCGGCGAGTTTGTGAGTTTTCTAGCTTAATGAGCTCGGTTTGACCTAGAATTTCAGGAGCACCCTAGTTTGACCTAGACTTGACCGTAGTTGACTCGGTTGACCGCCAAAGTCAACTTTTAATCTAGTTTTGACCTATAGTTGACTTTTTGGACCAAAAGTTGACTTTTTGACCCAGATTTCACCGGTTTGACCCGTTTGACCTAGAACAACCCTAGAAGCCTATTTTTAGTTATTTTATGTCTGTTTAAGTCATTAGAAACATGTTTAACCTTGCTTTTCGTATTAGGTCCTTGCGACACCAGTTCGGATCGCCAGTTGCTCAGGACGTCAGGCGAGTACATTCTCTGATAGTTTTCATTATCTGATGATTATTATGATTCAGCTTCTAGTATAGTATCATCTGATTATTCTGGCACAACACGGGACACTGACTGGTATTTCTGGATTCATTTACTTGCGACACGTATATTTTATGTTTCTGGCCTCTATTCTGGAATCACTACTGGCATCACCTACAGGCATCACCTACAGGCATCACTCATGTTCAGGCTGGACTCATCTTGATTTGCGTGTCGGGTCTTGGATCCACTTGTATTAGTCGGGGCGGGGAAATACTCGAGTAGACATGTAAATATTCCCATCTGAAATTATCAGGCATCACTCCCTCTGGTCTAATCTGGAATGATAGCAGCCACGCACCCAGTGCGCGGTGAGCCGTACTTACCCCTAGCCGTTTACATGTCGAAACAAGTATTTCAAAGACACCTGGTTCATTCTTTATAGTCTGGACTCTCATGCATTTCTTGACTTGTCTCACTTACATGTTTCTGGACTTGACTCACTACATGTTTTTCATGCTGGACTCACTACACGTTCTTGTGCACAGACTTACTCTTAGTGTAGATTTCTTGTATCTAGCAGTTATTACTATCTTGCTCTGATATCCATGCATCTTTACCTTTATGCACCAGTTATACATATTTCCTTGTTTCATACTTGCTTCATTCTTCTTGCTACTTGCTATAACTATTTTATAGTTTTTATCATTTAAATGGAACCGCTGTTAGAGATGTACTTGCTCCAGTCTTGACTGGACATATTTTTCAGAGTATCCGGAGGAGTGGTGTCCGACGTTTTATGGACCTGAGCCTGTCGATGGTGCAGACAGGGACCCTCTAGTTTAGGGGTAATTTCCGGGTTGGTAGCC
This sequence comes from Iris macrosiphon, assembly GCA_036927795.1. Classification (NCBI taxonomy): domain Eukaryota; kingdom Viridiplantae; phylum Streptophyta; class Magnoliopsida; order Asparagales; family Iridaceae; genus Iris; species Iris macrosiphon. Next base: position 66,274,956 of record JAYESA010000009.1, on the reverse strand, counting down.
GGGATCACTGGGACCTTGTTGTTGTTTTTATTAGCTTTTAGCACCGGATTTGTCTCCGGTTCTAGATTGAGACCTTGTTTGTATATATTTTTGGATATTGTTGTATTATTATTTGATGTTGTGGTTGTTGTAGTAGTTGTTGTTGGTTAGACTTTATAGTTGTTAGATCTTTGTGTTATCTTATCGTGCTTAGATTCGTGATTGAGTATATTGTGGTTATCTTTATGATATTGCTCCTCCGTTTGGAGTTGAAATCTTGACAGGTTTATTATTGATTGTGTGGTTGCCCTCCTTTTGGAGAGGTCATGGCCGATTTTTATGTGAGATTATTATCTAGATAGTTGACCTAGACAGTGTTCTACCGCCGATGCTGCGACGTAGGCTGGATGTACCCACGACTCATGCCCGATTTTCTGGGTACGGATCGTGACAGTTGACCACAGTTGACTATTGGTATGATACTTCAAATCCACTAATCATCTGTACACTATCATCTGTACACTATCATCGACCAATCCTCATTCTTACTATATTCATCACGTGGCTCTGTAGTTCAGGTATGCTCATTCCTTATCCCCTTGGTCTTTGCGAACGTTATTATGCACGTTTAAGTATGTCTTCCTCAAAAGTAATTACTCATTAAATATTAGGTCTTCCTCATACCACCATCATTACTTAACATGCATAAAAATCAATATGATAAACCCTGAATCTTAATGCCTATCATTTAAATTCATTTTATAAACTTATGAAGAACAAACCCTAAACTCACAATGCCCTCAACCCTTAAACTCCACATAGCATATAAACCCTAAACTAAATCTAAATCTTTTACCTGTATAATATTCATAATATCTCGTTAAAATTAAATCCCCAATCTCCATGCAAATCATTTAAATTCCTTTTAATTTATGCAACCATAAACCCTAACCTATGTGTTTGATAATAAACGAAAGAAATGAAACTAGGTTTATACGAAATATTTTTTTTGGTTTACAAATAAGAAGTACAATTAATCATATACGAGGATGTCAAGTACAAAGTTTAATCTGGGTAAATATTGCTATAGGAGTCTGATCTGCGGTCGATCACTTTGTCCCTTAGACCACACGATGATGAAGAAGTGCTGTAGAAGACGGAGAAGCTTTAAAGATTGCAAGAGGGAGTGGATGCTCGATGCCAAAATCGTCGATCACTTCTCTCTGTCTGTGCTATGGATTCTTCTCTCTAAAAAATCAATTTCCGACCTTCGACCCCTGTTCGACCCTAATTCTTCGACCCTGGACCTCCGTGGACGGAGGTCTCTATTTATAGGGTTTTAGTGACAGTAACCGTCCAGTCGACGTAGAAGCCGGACAGTGGAGAGTGTGGCACTTTTTACGCGGCGGTTATAATAACTGCCACCCACGTTTAAATGATCTTCTAAATCCGCGTATGATGCGTGTCCCATGATGAGGTAATGCGTATAACCGCTGCGAGGATCACGGCATATAAGCCACGTAGGTAACTGTCCCTTGCGTAGAAAAGGTTGGCGTAGAAGCCAATAACTGTCACCATGGCGTAGAAGCCAATAACTGTCACCATGGCGTAGAAGCCAAGTAGTTGTCAAGTTGGCATAGAAGCCAAGTAGGCGTAGAAGTCTTATAGGCGTAGAAGCCTGATGCTGCATGGATAGGTAGCTAGCGTACAGGATAGCCGATCCTCCTTCCTTGACTGAGATCTTGAGCATATTCTGGACCAAATAGCCTTATCACGCAACAATACAAATATAGCCTGAGTTGGCGTATTCCGAGGAGATAGCATACGGCGTACTCCTTATAGCTGAAAATAGCCAGGTGGCGTATTTCAAGGAGATAGCGTACAGCGTGCTCCTATAGCTAAAAATAGCCTGATGGCGTAATATACAGAGGTGATGATGTGGACGTATTAGTCATAATTATGGCTCACCCAGTCTTTGAAAATAGAACCAAATCTCGTGCATTAAATGCAGAGATCTGCCCCCATCACGCGCATTAACTGCAGAGACGTGCCTCGAGCTCTGTACGAAAAGCAGTTTTTGATGTGGAGGTTCGTTTTGTCTTCTGCTGAGCGTAAAAGCTCACATCTGCCTGTATAAAACTAGACAGCGTATTCCCTTGAACGCGTAAAAGCAATTTGTATCAAGGAAATGTCACTAAACGACGGTCTGGGTCTCTGTGCCGAATCATCATTACAGCCGTCGTCTGAATAGTCGTGCAGTACTCTTTGTCAGGAGTTAGGTTCACTGCAAGATCTGACAGGTTCATTCGAGTAATACGAAGAGTTCCTCGTACAACCTCCCACTGCATTAAAAGTGAGCGAATTTTACGCCAAAGTGGCGATATAACAACCTTTTTATGCCGCAGCAGTCTGAAAATACTACATTGCGCGGGTTGTCCTGGAGCTTATATTTTATGCTGTACTTAGCAATGAAGCTCTGTTGTACGCCGATGACTCTGAAGTCATGTCTTACGCCACACAGTACTGAAACTCTGCTTTATGCGGGTTTTATGCATACTGCGTATAATTCTGTAGCATATTTTTTATACTTCTATAACCTACATTAAACCGTAACAACACTTTAATCCCTAATCTCAAGTTATTATCTATGCTCGTCATCAACACTACAATACACCAACAAGATATATAACAAAACCTAGTTAAATAACTCAACAGGAATATAAACAAAGAGAGGGGGAGGGAGTCGACCTCGACGTGGCTCGCTGGCCGGAGAGGGTGATGGTCGGAGGAGTACTGGTCAGCAGGGTGATGGTCTCGCCGGAGAAGAGTGGAGGAAATGGTGGTGGATATGGCAGCAGGTTGAAGCTCAAGGCCGGGTTGTGGGTGGCGCAGCGTCTCGTCTGGCCGGAGTAAGCTAGCCGGAGGCGGGCTCGTCGGGGGACTGAGGTTGAGGTCACGGAGATGACTGGCCGAAGGTGGATTATGGCCGTAGGAGGGAGGCTGCACGTGGAGGGTCGCTGGAGTGTTGTGTAGGCTCGACCGGAGGGGTGGCAGCAGTAGAGTCGACGATGTCGAGACAGGGGGTGTTCGCCGGAGTGGGGAGTCGAGGGAGCAGTACCGGGGAGATATGCAGTCGGGGGTTGGCTCGACGTCGGAGTACGGGCTCGAGCGGCAGAGCAGCGCCACAGTGGCTGCTGTGGCAGAGTCGAGGCCGGAGATGAGTTCAGTGGAGGTGGCTGCCGTGAGTGCTACGGGCTCGGCCGGAGCAGCAGTCGATGGCCGGCTTGGGGTGGACGGCCCCCGTGGTGGTGCAGAGCTCGCTGGCCGGAGGGGGTTCAGCCGGGCAGTGCTCGGTTGGGTTCTTCCAAGAAGAAGGAAGGAAGGAAGAGAAGAAGAAAGGAAGAAGAAGTAAAAACTATGGAGGAGGCTCGGTTGCATGGAGAAAGAGGGAGGAGAGAGAGAGGGGGGAGGGTTTTTTTCAAGACATGGGAATTAGGGCCGGTCTTAGGGGGAGGGATGTGATGTAGACTTTTTATAGGAAGGGGTGTGTTGGATGGAGGGTGGAGTTGCTCTTATTTAAATTGGAGGGTTAGGATTTCACATGGAGGAGTGGGTTTCTCCATGCAAAGGGAGGGGGAAAGAATGTTGTCTAGGTCAAAGATTTGTAGGCTCTCCATTTAATCATGGCCAATAAGGTGAGGACACCTAAATTAATAAATTATAACTAAGCCCCTTAAATTCGGAAAATTGTACGAATACATAAAATGATGCAAAAATTGTGGAGAAAATTGTGTTTGGTGATTTGCATGGTGAGGGGGTGTTGGGTGTTTGGCATGGGTTTAATTAAATGGCCATTGGGATTAATTGGAGATTAAAATAGGTTTAGCCAAAATTGGTATCCCCGCTTTAAATAGAATTAAAGTGTCCCGTGCTTTTAAATTAAATGGGGGCACTTGGTGGAAAATTTTGGATGTGACACAAAGGCAAAAAATGGTGGGGGCTTGGAGTCAGTCTTGGACCCTTTAGTTGGTCCGGCTCAACGGGTTAAGTTGGTATCTCAAAATTGAGGGTAACGACACAGGTGTCCGACACAGAATTAAATATGAATTTTAGGATATGGGAAGTTGTGCAATTAGTTTAGGGCACCACGGATTTGATTTTGATTGGCGAAAAAGTCCAGTGCCGAAATTGGCGAGTCAAGTCAGAAGTACAATAGTCCGATGGAATTTATGGGCTAATATTGGGCTCTGAATAAAATAGCAATGGTAGGGCGCACCAAGGGTTTAATTAAATAAAATAACGGACAACTCAACTCTAAACCTCAACATCTGCTGAAAAATTCAAAATTTTCCAAATCCAAACATGACTATCTATATAATTAATCGAGGGGGTTTACAACCTTGGAACTAATGCATATTCAAATGCAATCGCTCCCCCTATTGGCGGCCGTAATGCTCTACCAGGGTCGTTTGTTCCTCCTACAATAGATGAAGCTAGGGAAGCGATGAAGGAGGTCCGAGAACTCTGAGCCCATATAGATTCCATGAGCAATCGGGACTCAATCTGTGACATCGGGGTATGGCAACCATATTCGCTGGAATAGAGGGATGTACCATATCTTCCCAAGTATAAATCCTTCAATATTGACACATTTGATAGGAAGTACTCCCCAGTCGGTATATGAGCTACTTCGAAACTACGACGGGGCACCTACCCCCTAATAATGCTATCCTCACTAGGCTCTTCGTCGGGACATTATCCGAGGTGACCTTCGACTGATTTTGCATCCTCCAAGATAACTGCATCTCCTCATTCGACGACCTCAAAAGTGTTTTTCTCCAAAGATTCTATGAGGCAGGAAGTGACATGACTATGTCCTCCCTGATGGACGTTGCTCAGAAAGAAAAGAAACTAGCAAGAAATTATATCGGGCAGTTCTGACAAGCTGCACTGAGGCTACCTCATTGAAACCTCGAGACGACGCTGATAGAGATGTGCCGGAGAAACCTACTTCCGACAGTCAGCCTCTGGATGGGTGATAGCCAGCTTAAAGACTGGACGACATTCATTATAAACGATGTCGGCACTGAGAAGAAGGTCAAGGACGCCCGACTCTTGGGCATACAGATCCCTGTTATCGATGATAGGAGGAGATGTCCCAACAACAATAACGGCGGAAATAACAGCGACGATGAAAAAGGAAAACAGGATATGGTCGCCAATGTAACCAAAAGACCTGAGCAAAAACAGGCGAAAGCTCTAAAACCAAAGGAGACTTACTCTTTCGAGAATGAGGGTGTTGTCACTCCCCGATTTTCGCTAAATCAATAATCGTCCCCCGGGCGTGATGCCGTGCACGCATAAGGCGCGCGTGCACAAGGCCTAGGCATAATGATATACTTTAGAACAAATGCAATAGAGTACGCAAATAAGATATCACACCTTGAGATATAGAAAAGTTCTCTTTATTGATAATGAATATCTGTTTACAGACTTTTGACCCAACAGTAATACAGGTGCCACACCGGCTTACAACTTGGACGCAAAATAAGATAGTCGATCCATACATTACATCCCTTACTAATATTTCAGAAAACACAAAACACCTTGGGTGCGAGTTAGCACCATCGCCTAGTAGCTTCAAAAAGAGAGAGCGAGCTCCTTATTGATTATGTACTTGAGCTCCCAAAAGTCACAACACGAACGTGCCTTGATCGGGGAAAGGTTGGAGGGAAAGCTTCAGCTCCTTGCCGCGTCATCTCGGCTCAGGGAACCTACTACAACGAGGGTCAGTACTTCAAAAAGTACCGGTAAGGGCGAGCTAACCCAACTACCAAGATCGATAACGTATTCATGTGAACATGCAATATTATTATGTGATCTTTCTTTCTTGCCTTAGTTCAATTTTTATATACGATAGAATGGAATGACATAATAAAATGTATCACCGTTCAGTGACTTTACCTGTACCGTCTGAACCACCTGTACAAAACTTACCATGACCTTCCCTGCCACGAAGACATAGTTAGTCTGCACAGTTTAAATATACATAGCAATCACTTGGTCGGACGAGAGATGGGTCGGCTGCCATTCCGCTTCGGGTAGCTATCCCTTGGCAGACGCACGGACCCATCCAATGCTAGGACTACACTAGCAAATTGTTCTACCTGAGTCAAAGTGGTCCCAGTGCCCCAAAGACCATACGTAGAATGACATCTCTTGTGCATAAGTTGTCCAAGACCATGCCTCATCTACAAATTAAGTTATTAATTGGAGCACATTTCGAGTAATATAAGTAAATAAACTTCATGCATTTTTTATAGTCTAGGCTACCTTGCACAATAATCACATTTCCAATTTTGTACTATCCATTAAATAGTTATAGATAAATAAGTTCTAACTACAAATAAACATAAAATAGCTACAGGCATAGCGGACAAGCACGAATCAATGTGATCGTTGAGAATTTTATGTGACAAGCATTATAAGTGTTCCAAGTATACTTCTTCTTTATTCTGACTCAATTTTTATTCTTTTGGTATCGTTGATCATAATGCACAAATGAGTCAATTATTAGGAATAAAGACTTGGAAGAAGGGCGCTAATCGAAGTAAAGCCACTCACAAGTTGATGAACTGGAAAAGAAAAAGGGAGATCTTCAAGACTCCGCTTGCGCGTCGCCTACACGATCACCTGTACGCACCAACAGTTGATTAATATCTCCTGCTTCGATCTTCCAGGGTTCGATACGAATTGTGAAATCCAAAGAATGAATTCAATGAAATCCATCAAAACTGTTCAAGAAAAACACAAATCATAAAACCAACAAAAAGGCAACCAAGCGGCATTCAAAAACGGGCAAAGAAACCAGCACAACGGAAAGGCCCCTCTCGACTCTGCCGCCGAGTCCTTCCTTGAGGCATGATCCGTTGAATGTGGGACCTGATTCCAAAGAAATTAATCCATAATGAGGAAAGGATCTTGATTCAATCTGTTCCGATCGAACGATACCAAGTATTTCTTAGCCGTGCTCCCCGAATAGGGAGAACAGGGCACTACAGATGTCATGCCCATCTTCGGTACGCTGATAAAGGGAGGAAAACTTTGGCTCCTGGACGTCAAACGCCAGCCGGAAGCGGCAGACATTGTCACTACCACATTTTCAGAATAGGAATATTTTTGTCATTTTTTATTATTATAAATATTGTATACATTTTATTTATTTATAATGTGCATGTTATATATATTGTTACTATTATTATTATTGTTAGTTGATTAGTCTATTTTATTTAGACTTGACATTAGTGGACCACACTAGACTTGACTTGACCCATTTAAATAGTTAGTCATGACTAGATTAATTCTATTAAACCTATTTAGACCCATGAATAGAATATTCCTACAATGGTTAATAGATCCTATTCGTAAAGGAATGATAGGGGTACTTGAGTCAATTCAAATATTCCTCAAACTAACCCTAACCCTAACCCTAGAGGAAGTTTATATAAACCTCTTCATTCATGAGTAGCCTCAATTTATTCCAAATTCCATCCCTCTTATTCTCATTTTCAAGGAGGCTAAGGAGCTTGGCATTGCTAGAGAAAGCTTTAAGAGGAGTTCAAGTGTTGAGGATCGTGTCTACTTCGTCTTTCTTGTGTCCAAATTCGGAGTTCTTCAAGGAGGTCATTCAAAACCTAGGTAACTCTCAATTTTCTACTCTATTTGTGGTTAAGAACACCTATTAGACCTATATGAACCCTCTTATTGGTGGAATTAACTCTATTTGGCTATATCTAGGTGTTAGGAGCCCTCATTTGCTAGATCTATGATTTTCTTCTTATGAAATATTAAGTTGTGCCTCAAAAATTTGTGGAGATGTGAGTTTAGCCCACCAAGTGTTTGTATGGTGTCCATTTATTGTATTTGGTATCAAATTAGGATTTGGTTTGGTATCATGGTGATTGGAGAGTGTATCATGGTAGTTTTGGCGTATCATGTGTATACGAGTGTATTATAGAGTTATGCACTTAGAGTGTTTGATGAAATAACTTAGTATTGTTGAGAGAGTATTCACATAGTATATTATATATATATATATATATATATATATATATATATATATATATATATATATATATATATATATATATATATATATGTCTCTGTGAGTTTGTATTTTGAATTATTGTGATGGGGTGGTGTTGGGATTGAAGAGTGTAGGTTAGAGGACCAATTGGCAAAGGGGGTTGAGGCTTTGGGTTACAATGCAAGTGTGCACCCTTGCAGTCCATGGCAGAGCCAACAACAGTTGCATGAGCACTGCACTAATAAGGGGAATGCTAGGTTGGTCCATCAATATTGTAACTGAAAGGATTGCAGTAGGAAATCTGTGTCGATGGGGGTGTTTTGAATGCAGAATGAGTGTGTGAGCCAGGGTTAAGTAGAGAGGATATGTCCATACATTTTTGTGTATAGGAAGGTTGGGAAGTATCAAGTATTTGGGGTATTATGCAATATGGACGGGTAAAAAAGATACAAACTAGCCCTACAATGCTTTAATTTATGACTGCAAACATCAAGTGTCTTAGCATGTGAACAAGTGTTCTCAGTTGCAAGTTTAATATTGGAAGATTTGAGTATCCAGTGTATTATGTGCTGGTGCAACTGTGCACGACAAGGAGAGAAGTAGCAGTAGCAATTGTATCAGTTGCACATGTTGTACATGAGTAGCAGCAGATGCCATAATTAGGAGTGTAATAGCAGGGTGTGGTTAACTTAGTCGTGCATTAGTTGCACAAAAATGAGGCCAATGCAAACAGGCCTTAGATGAGGGTAGTATAGGTGTCTAAGTTCACATGTGTAGTGGGTAAGTATTAGTATTCATGTATCATGAGTATCATAGTATTGTGCTTAGGTGTTTAACATTATGTGTCAGTGTATCCCTTAGTGTATCTGTTTAGTGGAAGTAGTTGGTTATAGTTTTGATATAGAGTCCGTTTGAGAGGGAAGTTTGAGTGTCATGGGTGTTTAGGTTGTTAGTATGTTTGTGTAGGTGTATATCAGTATGTGGGAGTGTTGGGTGGTGCATTAGTGAGCATAGCAGCAAGGTGAGAAGGGGGTTCTTGGGGGTGTTTAAGTAGTGGTGGTGCATCTGCATATGTGTTGTAGGTGTGACCCTCATACGAGTATCATTTTACATTAGAGGGGAAGGGTTTGAGCACAGTTTGTCACGCCCCAGTCCCAAAATACGTAGGACCAGGAATACGTGACACGCCAGCTACGTATTCGACCAGACTCTGGTCGGACTCGAATACGTATAAGCTGTAATTTAAAGGGCATAATCTAGATATCCCATAAATGTAAACCTCTATGTCTCAATCCACAATGTACAAAAGTATACAAGAAAGAGCTATATGTGCTAAAGTCGGCCGCCCGATAACACACTAACTCGAACAGACTCGAAAAGAAGTATGAGTCTATAAAGACTAGGCTATAATAGCAGATGAATAATCAATATAAAATAACCATAATGCCGGTAGATAAGATGTGAGTACCTGGTACCATGCCCGCAAGACATGCAACTCCAAAAGCAACTCCAAATGCTCCGTAATCATCTATGCTGCAAAACTGGCAGGGAACCAGGTCCTCAGAGGGACGTAACAAGGTACAAAAACACAGCATGCCAAGTAAACAGATAGTACAAGTGCAACAACAGGGTACTCTATCATAACCAAACAAGTGTGACACAGTTTAAAGACAATTTTCGACGCGTGGGCTGTCTATAATAAAACCGCAACACCGAATACAGAGACACACGGGGCATACTGTAGCTCCGAGCACAGAGTCACATGGGTGATACACTACTAAAGAATACAGTAAACTACATATACATATATAAGCGCGTGCAGAGGAGCCCAAACGTCTAGTAACTGTCTTCCCCTTCCCAAGCGGTCAACGATAGTGCGCTGAACCTGAACCTCTATCTACAGTCTCGACACACAGAAATAACTCAACATACGCGACCCTAAGGTTATCCCAGTCTCTGGTCATGATGTAAGGTTATCCCAGTCTCTGGTCATGATGTCAGTATCAGGATACAGGAATCTGGCACGATCATATTGTATGAGTGTGTCCTGGGGTATCGATATACTCAGGTACGTACATCGAGATGCTACGAGCATCTAACAATCATTCTAAGACGTTAAGACTAATGTCAACACCCGGTTGTGATTCGGACGCGAAGTATTGAACGTCAACATAAGTACGTGCACAATGTACATAAGGGAACAATAAATATCCATAATCTGAAATATAGGGTGGCAAGGTACACTTGCTTGCGTGCGACTGCTGATGACGGGACCGGTTCCGCGTCCAAGCCCTCAAGTCCCGCAGTACCTAGAGATGAGATACAAACCAATAATCAATAATCTACTCCACGCCAGACAGGGATGCTACCCACACCTACACCTAAACCCAGTCTCAACTACGACTCACAGGGACAAGACACTGGGGGGTTGACCACATTTGACTATCGGTACGATACGTCAAATCATCTAGTCATCAGTACACTATCATCGACCAATCCTCATTCTTACCATATTCATCACGTGGTTCAGTAGTTCAGGTATGCTCATTCTTCGACAGTAATTTCTGATTAAATATTTGGTCTTCCTTTATACAACCATCATTATCATTTCACCCAAAATCACTGTTCATCAATGCAAATAAATTAATATGATAAACCCTGAATCTCAATGCCTATTATTTAAATCCATTTTATAAACTTATAAAGGACGATCCCTAAACTCACCTCCATAATTTATTTAGCATTTTACCACCATGTAATATATCGAGGACATTTATTTAAAAACAAACCCTAACCTCCATGAAAGTCCTTTATCAATTTTATTTTTTATTTAGCAAACACTAAACCCAGACCTACATAAGACATAATCCTCCATCCTTAACACAAGATCAATAATCTACACCACACCTTCATAATCCTTAAAAACATTAACCCTAAAACATTAAACCTCATCATCAACACTACCAAACCAACCAGACATATAGAACCCTAGCTAAAACAACTCACATGAATATATTTAAATAAAACCCTAGCTAAACACTAACATAAATCTGAATATAATCAAAAGAGGGGGAGAGTCAACCTCGACGAGGTTGTTGATGCTGGCCGGAACAAGCAGCTGGAAGCCACGGGGAGGACGGGCACGCCGGAGTGTGTGCGGGTGCGAGGGTGTACAGCCTGTGGTGGTGATGGTAAAGCCCGTGGTGGTGGTGATGAAGCCCGTGGTGGTGGTGGTGGTGATCTCGGGGTGGTGGTGATGGTGATCTCGTAGTGGTGCTGGTGGTGATAGGGAGGAGGTCGGTTGGAAGGGGCGGAGCAAGGTGTAGCTGGCCGGACGGGGGGAGAAGTGCACAGTAGATTTTAACTGCACAGTTGGCCGGAGCGGGTCAGCCGGACGGAGGAAGAAGTGCACAGTAGATTGGAACTGCACAGTTGGCCGGAGCGGGTCAGCCGGACGAGGGGAGAAGTGCACAATGGATCGGGGTCGAGGGCTGTGCTGTCGGCAGTAGGTGGTACAGGGAGCTGCACAGCCAGAGCGGGTCAGCAGCGGCCGGACCGGACGTAGCAGTAGGCGGGGGAGTCTGAGCCGGAGTGGCTGTGCACAGGCCAGAGCCGCCGGTCTAGAGTGAAGTCAGTCGGCCGGACGGGTTGTTCCTTCAGGGAGAAGAAGGAAGAAGAAGAATAAAGGAAGAAGAAGAAATAAAGAAATATGGAGGAGGGAGGAGAGAGAGGGAGGGGTGTGGTTCTCAATGTCTAGGGATTAGGGCCGGCTTGGGAGTTGTGAGGGTGAGGGTGATGTTTTATAGGGAGGTGTGTGAGTGATGTGTGGTAGGGATGCTCTCATTTAAATTGGAGGGCTAGGATTTCACATGGAGGAGTGGTTTCTTCATGCAAAGGAAGGGAAGAAGGTTGACTACGGTCAACAAATGGTAACCTCTCCATTTGGCCTTGGCCAATGAGGTGAGGACACCTAAAATCAATAAATTGCAACTAAGCCCCTTAAATTCGGAAAATTGCACGAACACATGAAATGATGCAAAAATTATGGGAAAAATGGAGTTTGGTGATTTGCATGGTGAGGGGGTGTTGGGTGTTTGGCATGGGTTTAATTAAATGGGCATTGGGATTAATTTGGGGATTAAAATAGGATTAGACAAAATTGGTATCCCCGATTTAAATAGAATTAAAGTGTCCCGCGCTTTTAAATTAAATGGGGCACTTGGGGTCAAAATTTGGAAATGACACAAAGGTCAAAAATGGTGGGAGCTTAGAGTCAGTCTTGGACCCTTTAGTTGGTCCGGCTCAACGGGTTAAGTTGGTATATCAAAATTGAGGGTAACGACACAGGTGTCCGACACAAAATTTAATATGGATTTTAGGATACGGAAAGTTGGGCGATTAATTTAAGGCACAACGGATTTGATTTTTTGTGTGACGAAAAGTCCAGTGCCTAAATTGGCGAGTCAAGTCAGAAGTACAATAGTCCGATGGAATTCATGGGCTGATAATGGGCTCCGAATAATTAGACAATGATAGGGCGCGCCAAGGGTTTAATTAAATAAAATAACAGACACTCTACTCTAAACCTCAACATCTGCTGAAAAATTCAAAATTTTCCCAATCCATAGCTGACTATCTATAGAATTAATCGAGGGGGTTTACATTCTTCCAAACTTAGAAAAATTTTGTCCCCGAAATTAAAAGTAAAGCACGATAATAGCTAAGAGAATTTAAAAAAATAACTAGTAATCAAATGACGTACGTAAATTCGTACCTTGCTCCTCAAATAAGTACGAAAACCGTTGTCGAATAGAATCCTCGCACTCCCAGGTAGACTCGCCTGGCGAATGATGCTTCCATGCAACTCTGACCAGTCGAATAGTCTGCCCTCTCAAAGTCTTCTCGCTGTGATCGAGGATCTCAACTGGCTGCTCTACGTAAGATAGACTGGGCCCGACTGTAAACTCCGAATGATCAAGCACGTGGCTAGGGTCTACGACATATCTCCTCAGCTACGATATGTGAAATATGTCATGCACTCCCTCTAATGATGGAGGCAATGCAAGACGGTAAGCCACTTCGCCAACTCGTTCCAAGATGTCAAAAGGCTCGATGTACCTCGGACTCAGTTTGCCTCTGCCTCTGAATCTGATGGTACCACGAGTAGGCGATATCCTCAAAAACACATGGTCACCCTCCTTGAACTCCAATGGCCTGCGGTGTGCATCTATCCAATATTTCTGTCTGTCCTGTGCCGCACGCAGGTGGCTCTGAATCTGCTTGACCTTTTCCACTGTCTGTGTTACCAACTCTGGACCAAGTATCTGACGCTCTCCCACGTCACTCCAACAAACTGGCAACCTGCATTTCCTGCCGTATAGTGCCTCATAAGGTAACATCTGTATGCTAGCCTGGTAACTGTTATTGTAGGAGAATTCCACCAAGTGTAGGTGGTCCTCCAAAGATCCTCCAAAATTAATCATGCACGCTCTCAACATATCCTCTAATATCTGTATCGTGCGCTCTGACTGACCATCAGTCTATGGATGATATGCAGTGCTAAACTTGAGACGAGTTCCTAGGCTCTCTTGCATACTCCGCCAAAAATGCAACGTGAATCTGGAATCACGATCCGATACGATGCTGACAGGCACTCCATGTAGTCGTACTATTTGTCTTATATACATGTCAGCTAATATCTCTGTAGATTATCCAACTCTAAAGGGCAAGAAATGTGCAGACTTGGTGAGTCTGTCTACGACAACCCAAACTGCATCCTTCCTGCTAGGGCTTCGCGAGAATCCTGTGACGAAGTCCGTGGTAGTGTTCCCACTTTCACTCGGGAATGGGAAGCGGCTGCAATAATCCTGCAGTCCTATGATGTTCAGCCTTGACTTGCTGACAAACTAAATATTTTGCCACGAATCTTGTAATTTCTTTCTTCATCCCATGCCACTAGAAATGCTGCCTCAAGTCTCGGTACATCTTCGTACCCCCGGGATGAATGGAATAAATCGAGCTATGTGCCTCAGTCATCAACTCTTAGCGTAGCTCGCCACTCGGAACATATAGGCGATCTCCACACCTCAATGTTCCGTCTTCATGAATCCCGAGTCCCGTCTGCATGCCGGCCTCTGTCCTCTCTCGTAGACGTCAAAATCTCGTATCTGTAGGCAGGGCTGCCCTGATCCTCTCAATCAGTGTAGACTGAACCTCGAGACTGGCCATCTGTCCATCCATGCCTGGCAATACAATCTCAATCCTAAGCTCCTGGAGATCCTCTAACAATTGCCGCTGAGTCGTCAAAAAGTATGCCATGGGCTTCCTGCTTAAGGCATCTGCTACGACATTCGCCTTGCCAGGGTGGTACTGCAACTCAATGTCATAATCTGTCATCAACTCTAGCCAGCGCCTCTGCCTCATATTGAGCTCCTTCTACGTGTAGACATAATTCAGACTTTTATGATCTGTGTAAATCTCAACACGCTTACCATAAAGGTAGTATCTCCATAGCTTCAGTGCAAATATCACTGCAGATAGCTCCAAATCGTGCGTCGAATAGTTCTTCTCATGAACTCTCAGCTGTCTCGATGCGTAGGCTATTACCTTGCCGTATTGTATCAGTACACATCCTAATCCGCTCCCAGATGCATCACTATACACTACAAATTCTCCTGATCCTGAAGGTAGTGTCAAAATCGGTGCTGATGTCAGACGCTTCTTCAGCTCATCGAAAGCCGCCTGACACTAGTCGGTCCAGATAAACTCCTCGCCTTTACGCGTCAGTCGCGTCATAGGCGCAACAATCCTCGAGAATTTTCTACGAACCTCCGATAATATCCGGTAAGTCCGAGGAAGCTCCTAGTCTCTATAACAGGTGCAGGGGTTGGCCATGTCTTAACTGCAACTATCTTCTCCGGGTCAACTGTTAGTCCATCTTCGGTGATTTTGTGTCCCAGGAAAGTACCCTATCCAAACATAACTCACATTTACGGAGCTTGGCGTACAGCCTCTCCTGCCTCAGCGTCTCCAACTCGATCCTGAGATGTCTCTCGTGCTCCTCCTGGCTCCTAGAATATACTACGATATCATCGATAACTACCACTATAAACTTATCCAAGTACTGGTGGAAAATATTGTTCCTCAAGCTCATAAATACTGCTGGCGCGTTGGTCAAACCAAACGGTCATGACTAGAAACTCATATAGCCCATACTTCGTCCGGAAAGCCGCCTTCGGAACGTCCTCTCTCCGTACCTTGATCTGATGATAGCGTGATATGAGATCGATCTTCGAGAATACACTTAGCTTATCCAAATAAATCATCGATGTGCGACAATATGTACTTATTCTTTATCGTTACTGCATTAAACCATGTAATCGATACACAAACATACCGTCCCTGAAATCAATACGCAAACGTACCATCTCGTCCTTCTTCGGCACCATATGATGGGTACTCCCCATGGAGAAATACTAGCCCGACTGACACCATTGTCTAAGAGATCCTCTACTATGGACCTTCAACTCAGCCAACTCTATCGGTGCTAGTCTGAAGACGGAAAAATAACTGGCTCGGCTTTTGGAGTCAACTCTGTAACAAACTCTTTCTGTCAGGTGGCAGGCCCAAAAGATTCTCTAGAAATACATCCTCAAACCTTGATATAATATGGTGGTACACTGGTTCACCTTCTGCGTTGTATACCCCTAAGGTAGATGGGCATCATGCTCCCAGGCTCTCTGAAGAAACTCAAACTCAGGGTAATTCGGTGGTCTAAGGATGACACAACCACGACGGCAATCAAGCATTGCGTGGTATTGGCTCAACCAATCTAGGTCTAGGATAATGCCATAGTCTAGACTTTAATCTCAAGATAAATTCTCCTGTTCTATTTTCAACATCAATCCCCAAAAGAAAATATTTTCTTGCCTAATGTATAATTTCTCTTCTCCTCAAGGTTTTCCCTAAAATTTTATTCCTCGAATTTCTTCTTTTCGTTATTCATCTCTCCAAGTCACAAGTACAATAATGGTATCACTCAAGAACATACTAGAATTCCTGGAATCCGATCATTATCTTCCAAGTGAGATCCTAAAATTTTATCTCCTCTAGCTCATAATCATCGTTCCTAGCATTGCTATCATATACAACCACTAGTTTCCATCATCAGGCTATGAATTTCCGTAAATTATTTTAGGTCATGATCAGCAATCCTTCCAGCTCTCAGTACTTTTAAGATCACTGCTACCTCAAGCACGGGTAGGGTACTACTGGGTCCATCTCTCTTGCCAACCTTCTACACTAGTTCTAGAATCCAAAGAACCCATCACTCTATCCTGATAAGGTAACAATCTTCTCAGAGAAAGGTATACGAATTCTGTCTTCTGTCGTCTGGTCTTCGATCTTCTTCTGGAGGGAAATCATCAGTCACAAGCATTCGTCTTCCCGAATAATAGGGGACGAGAAACAACGATAGCGATATTGACGAAGATTGAACGAATGCAAATTGGAAGTCCAAGGACGATAATCACATACAAAGAGTTTTTAAAATCGATTATGGATTGAGATCCTATTCAACAATCATAATATCTATTCCTAATTTGCAGGGTCGCTTGGCACAGTCAGGTGACCAAGACGATTTAAAAATGGACCTGCATGGGCCAGCACAAAAATATGTCACGCCCCAGTCCCAAAATACGTAGGACCAGGAATACGTGACACGCCAGCTACACATTCGACCAGACTTTGGTCTGACTCGAATAAGGGAATAATCTAGATATCCCATAAATGTAAACCTCTATGTCTTAATCCACAATGTACAGAAGTATACAACAAAGAGCTATATGTGCTAAAGTCGGCCGCCCAATAACACACTAACTCGAATAGACTCGAGAAGAAGTATGAGTCTATAAAAAGTAGGCTACAACAGCAGATGAATAATTAATGTAAAATAACCATAATGCCGGTAGATAAGATGTGAGTACCTGGTATCATGCCCGCAAGACATGCAATTCCAACAGCAACTCCAAATGCTCCGTAATCATTTATGCTACAAAACTGGCAGGGAACCAGGTCCTCAGAGGGACGTAACAAGGTACAAAAATACAGCATGCCAAGTAAACAGAAAGTACAAGTGTAACAATAGGGTACTCTATCATAACCAAATAAGTGTGACACAGTTTAAAGACAATGTTCGACGCGTGGGCTATCCATAATAAAACCGTAGCTCCGAACATAGAGACACACGGGGCGTACCGTAGCTCCGAGCACAGTGTCACAAGGGTGATACACTACTCAATAATACAGTAAACTACATATACATATATAAGCGCGTGCAGAGGAGCCCAAACGTCTAGTAACTGTCTTCCCCTTCCCAAGCGGTCAACGATGGTGCACTGAACCTGAACCTCTATCTACAATCTCAACACACAGAAATAACTCAACAGATGCGACCCTAAGGTCATCCCAATCTCTGGTCATGATATCAGTATCAGGATATAGAAATCTGGCACGATCACAGTGTATGAGTGTGTCCTGGGGTATCGATATACTCAGGTACGTACATCGAGGTGCTACGAACATCTAACAATCATCCTAAGACGTTACGACTAACGTCTACACCTGGTTGTGATCTGGACGCGAAGTATTAAACGTCAACATAAGTACGTGCACAATGTACATAAGGGAACAACAAATATCCGTAATCTGAAATACAGGGTGGCAAGGTACACTTGCCTGCGTGCGAATGCTGATGACGGGGTCCCAGTTCTGCGTCCAAGCCTTCAGGTCCCGCAGTACCTAGAGATGAGATACAAACCAATAATCAATAATCTACTCCACGCCAGACAGGGATGCTACCCACACATACACCTAAACCCAGTCTCAGCTACGACTCACAGGGATAAGACACTAGGGGGGTTGACCACAGTTGACTATCGGTACGATACGTCAAATCATCTAGTCATCAGTACACTATCATCGACCAATCCTTATTCTTACCACATTCATCATGTGGTTCAGTAGTTCAGGTATGATCATTCCTCGACAGTAATTTCGGATTAAATATTTGGTCTTCCTTTATACAACCATCATTATCATTTCATCCAAAATTACTGTTCATCAATGCACATAAATTAATATGATAAACCCTGAATCTCAATGCCTATTATTTAAATCCATTTTATAAACTTATGAAGGACGATCCATAAACTCACCTCCATAATTTATTTAGCATTTTACCACCATATAATATATCCAGGACATTTATTTAAAAACAAACCCTAACCTCCATGAAAGTCCTTTATCACTTTTATTGTTTATTTAGCAAACACTAAACCCAGACCTACATAACACATAATCCTCCATCCTTAACACAAGATCAATAATCTACACCACACCTTCATAAACCTTAAAAACATTAACCCTAAAACATTAAACCTCATCATCAATACTACCAAACCAACCAGACATATAGAACCCTAGCTAAAACAACTCACATGAATATATTTAATAAAACCCTAGCTAAACTCTAACACAAATCTGAATATAATCAAGAGAGGGGGAGAGTCAACCTCGACGAGGTTGTTGATGCTGGCTGGAATGAGCAGCTGGAAGCCGCGGAAAGGACGGGCACGCCGGAGTGTGTGCGGGTGCGAGGGTGCACAGCCTGTGGTGGTGATGGTGAAGCTCGTGGTGGTGGTGATGAAGCCCGTGGTGGTGGTGATGGTAATCTCTGGGTGGTGGTGATGGTGATCTCGTGGTGGTGCTGGTGGTGGTGATAGGGAGGAGGTCGGTTGCAAGGGGCGGAGCAAGGTGGTGCTGGCCGGACGGGGGAAGAAGTGCACAGTGGATTGGAACTGCACAGTTGGCCGGAGCGGGTCAGCCGGACGGAGGGAGAAGTGCACAGTGGATTGGAACTGCACAGTTGGCCGGAGCGGGTCAGCCGGACGGGGGGAGAAGTGCACAGTGGATCGGGGTCGAGGGCTGTGTTGTCGGCAGTAGGTGGTGTGGGAGCTGCACAGCCGGAGCGGGTCAGTATCGGCCGGACCGGACATAGCAGTAGGTGGGGGAGTCTGAGCCGGAGTGGCTGTGCACAGGTCGAAGCCGCCGGGCCAGAGTGAAGTCAGCCGGCCGGACGGGTTGTTTCTTCAGGAAGAAGAAGGAAGAAGAATAAAGGAAGAAGAAGAAATAAAGAAATATAGTAGAGGGAAGAGAGAGAGGGAGGGGTATGGTTCTCAATGTCTAGGGATTAGGGTCGGCTTGGGAGTTGTGAGGGTGAGGGTGATGTTTTATAGGGAGGTGTGTGAGTGATGTGTGGTGGGGATGCTCTCATTTAAATTGGAGAGCTAGGATTTCATATGGAGAAGTGGTTTCTTCATGCAAAGGAAGGGGAGAAGGTTGACTGTCACGACCCGCACCCGGTTTAGGGGCACGAGTGCGTGGGTACGTCCAGCCTACGCCGCAGCATCGGCGGTAGAACGCTGTCTAGGTATTGATACTATCTAACTAATGTCACGCAAATATCCAATCTCCATTAGGAGGCACGGATGACACAAATAAATGAACATATACTCAATCACAGACTAACAGCACGATAAGATTTCGAATAATAAACTAAAATTAAACACAACACAAGTCCACAAGAATAACTTAACAATATCCAAAAAAATCATCAAAATGCCGGAGACAAATCCGGTACCAAAAAGTCTACTAAAAGAACTAACAAGAAATAATAACTCCGACTAGACTTTCCAGAATCACAGCTAACTACCAAGTCTGCAGCTACTCACCATAGTCCATAAAGTGTCGGACAGCGGTCCTCTAAGGCATAGTCTGGAAAAATGTTTCCAGTCAGGAAGGAGCAAAGCACAATCTCAAATAACAGTTCCATTAATTGATAATGTCTATAATACAATAAAACATGTCATGCTAGCTACTGAGAAGACAGTGAAGTAATGTAATGACAGTTTAAGAGAGACAGGCAATAGCAATATGATACAGTCAGTGCATGTATAAAAATGAAAGAACAAGGAACAGTATCATATACGGGTGATGTAGTATATGAAAATATAGAGAACTGTAACTATTCTAAGTGTTTGAAATAGTAGTTTCGAAATGTGATCGGCTTGGGAACATGTACAGTAGCTACAGGGCCTGGCTAATCATGGGTGAAGAGCATGATCAACACTTACAGTTTTTATACTACAAATAAGAGGTTATGATCACATTTCTTACTAACTACTTCCCCGCCCCAACTAGTACTGTGGATCCAACCATGACACGTCACGATACACGAGCAAGTCAAGTCTATCATGTACAGTGTCTAAATATACATGTCGTGTACAATGTCAATATGATAATGATGGTAACATCTCATGACTGTAAATCCAAGCTATACTAGTCCGTGTAGCACAGTGACAAAGATTCAGATGTAACATTTCATGATTTTTGAACTTATAGAATTTATCAAGAATTGGAAATTATCAGAGAATGTACTTGCCTTGGTCCTTAGCTGGTATTTATGGATGTCCTGTTCCAGAGTATCCTCTGGTAAACCAACAGTCCTATAAACACATCACAATATGACATTTGCATCAGAAGCTATCCTAACACACAATAGAAAATACACTGGCCTCAGGGCCATGCCAGGTACGGTAGGGGTCATCTACTAGATAGGTCAACTATATCTTAATATCCCTTAATTACCATAATAGATATAAGTATAAATATATATACACTTACATTATACCAAATTAATCTATATAAATATTTAAACAAACATTTTATATATATATACATTATATATATATATATAACATTATATATATATATATGTATATATATATATATATATATAAAGAGGGAAGGGGAGAGAGGGGAAGAAACTTACAGTGGGGAGTTGCCGGAGTACGGCCGCCGGCTGGAGACCGCCGGACCGGAGGAGCAGGGGAGTCGGCCACCGTGCACAGGGAACAGCGGGCAGCAGCAAGCCGGGGTTGGGCCGGACTGGAGCTTCAGCAGGGAGGAGCAAGGCCGCCGGATGTATGGTGAAGGGGTGGTGGTGATTGAATGGGTGATGAAGGTGGTGGAGGAGTTCGGGCTTGTCGGCGGTGGGCTGAGCAGGGGGATTAGGGGAGGAGTAATGGCCGCCGGAGAGTAATAGATGATGATGGTGGAGGAGTGGTGATGGTGGTGGTGATAGGAGGCCGGAGGGAGGAGCAGCCAGGGATGTCCGGTTGGGGGGATGGATGGATGATGGAGAGCAGCCGCCGCAAGGCGGAGGGGAGGAGCCGCCGGGCCGGGGCTGAACGCCGGAGGAAGAGCAACGGCTTCGGCGGGAGAAGTTCCGCCGGGGAGGCAGGCCGCCGGGGAGTCGGCTGGGTGCACAGGGAACAGTGTTCCCCCCAACTATTCAAATATTAGTTTCAATGAAAAAGAATTCAGTAAGAAAGAAGAAGGAAGAAGAAGAAAAAGAAGGAGAAGAAGAGAAGAAGAAAAAGAAGGAGGAGAAGAAAAGAATATCATACGTATGAGAGAGGAGGCTTGAGGAATTTGGAGGCTTGAGAGGTGGTGGGGTTTTCTAGGTAGTCTAGGGATTAGGGTTTGATAGGACATGTCATTAAATAGGATGAGAGAGGGTGTGATGTAGGGTGAGGATTTGACCCACTTAAATGAGTGGCTAGGATGGTTCATGAAGGAAATTAATTCATGTAGGAAAATGCAATTTGGTCCATAAATAATTAGCCCTTTGCATTTGGTCTTGGACCATGGGGTGATGACACCTACAATTGAATAATTGCAACTTAGCCCCTTAAATTCGGGAAATTGCACAAACACATGAAATGACAAAAATTGGGCGGGCGATTCGGGGTCCGGTATTTTGTAGGGTCAGGGGACACTGTAAGATGGGTATAGGCTGAATTTGTAGGGCACTGGAATTAATTGGGGATTTTAAAATCAGATAAAATGGTATCCTCAATTTAAATAGAAATAAAATGCAAGTTGTGTTCAACAATTAATTAGGAGTACTTGGGGTCAAAATCAGATCAAGTCATCAATACCAATATTGAAGAAGACTCAGAACAGAATATTACCCTAATTTGGGTCGCACGAAAAATAGGTCAAGATGGCCTCCAATTTTCGATTGGAACGCACAACGATACAAAAATAGGAAATTAAAAATAACGTCCGCGACGATTTTTGTGCGGCCAGAAACAATGCACAAAGAGCAAAATTATGAGTTGCAAAAATAGCAAAAATGAAGGCGGACATGTCTAGGGCAAGATGGTGAAATTTGTTGGAAGACAAAAGTCTGGATAGTGCTCCAAATATCGAAGCAAAGGCAATGCGCAAAAATATTAAATAAATACAGTAATTAATTACAATCTCCAAATATCAAATTCTAAATAAAATAATAAATCCAGAATTCTATAATTCGGACAAGGGTTCGTCTACTGGGCTTCTAGGTCTAGTCTGCTAGCTAAAATAAAATAATTTAACACTGCATTTAATTATATATTTAATCACACATCGTACAAATAATTATTTAAATCAAATACACTATCATGCAATTAATTAATTATAAATAACATAATATTAAATATTAAAAAAAATTCGAAAATACCCCTGTTTCAGAATGTGGTAGTGACAAGTCTACCCACCTTAAAAGAATTTCGTCCTCGAAATTTAAAATCCTCATATTAGCATTTAATCATACACATTATTATTCACTCCATTAAACTCATCAACCACGAATAATCCACAAGGTCCTTTCGAGATTTCAAAATTCTAGAATTGTTGTATAACCTGAAAATCCTCAAAGTAAATCAAAGTCCATCAAAATTTCTTGAAAGTTTTGAGTTATAATTCAATACCCGAAATTTTAATATCCACTCCTCTAAGTACTCAACAACATGATATTTAAGGATTCTCCAAATGTCACATTCAAATACGAAGTTCTAAATTCATAACTTGCAATTAAATAAATACATTGATAAATCTCCAAATTTCCAAATTAATAACCAACTTAAACATGTCATAATCTTTCTTGGAATTAATTAACCCACCAATTATGCCATGTTAATTTCTTAACCATTTATTTAAATCAATAATTATCCTCAAATTTTTAATCATCTTGTTCCTCTTGTCAAGTCATAACTCCTTCATGAATCTTCACTATAGTCAACACCAATAATCATGGTCTAAGAAAATTCTACCTATAGTCATACCACATACAATCTAGGGGGAGCATACATGGTTATGGTCTCATTTGTTATGGTGTTGCAGTCCATGTATCAGGGTGTACTACTAACTACATTATAACAAAGAATCATGCATACGAACTATGGTACTAAGCAATCAATCAATTAGATAGGAACAGAATGAAGGAAAGGACAGAAACTGCTAACACATTACCTGCAGTATCGGTCTCCTCGACCGTCATCGCAAATGCCCGTCCTGCTGGGGTGGTTCCCTTTGCAGGTGCTGAGCAATGTACGGTTCCACAGGTAGCCTAACTGGATCTCTGTAGTCTGAAGCTGCGCGCTGGCCGGGAGGATAAGGAACTCGAAGACAATCCCTTACTCGATGTCCCGCAGCGCCGCAGTGCAAACAAAGTCCTAGCCTCGTTCTACAGCTCTTCCGAAGGTGACCTGGCTTCTTACAGAAATAACAAGTTCGTTGATCCTGCTGTACAGGAACTGGTGCCGGGTACTGCTGTTGATACTGAAATGCCCTCGGTTGTCGCCGAATTGGAACTGGTGCCTGGTACTGCTGTTGATACTGAAATGCCCTCGGCTGCCACTGGCCAGGATACTGCTGGGCAACTCTCTATACTGTCTGTAGTGCCATCTGGTGAGCGTTCTCCATGCTCTCTCTCATCAGCTCGGTTTGTGCCTGGTGCGCTTCTGCTTGCACCCTCTGAGCCTCAGCTTGAACTCGCTGAGCATCTGCTGCCATTCTCTGGGCCTCTACCATGCCTTGGATCAAGGTGAACATCTGTGCCCCATCAATGGGCAACCCTCCGGGAATCAGAGTCGGTGGAGGAGGAAGGTTGTCCGTCACAGCTGCGGCTATCTTCTGAACAGGTGGGGAAGAAGGATCCCCGAAAAGTGTAGAAACTCCCACATGTATCGGAGATGTAGGAGGAACTACGGATGTCTGTCCATCAGGTGGAGAGGTGGCAGACCCCTCTAAAGCTGATGTTCCCGCTCTCATAGACCGTGTCTGCGGCGACATCCTGAAGACAGATCCCAAAGAATCAATTTAGGCAAAATGCGATATCATCAAGGAAGGACAGTACAGATCTAAAGAAGCAACATTCAAGATAAATAGGTTTGAAAGAAAATCCTAGGTGTGATTGTACGGGTCAAAGATGCATCCATGGTCTGATACCTCTATCCTTATAAGTACCACAGTTCTATCACAAGCACACTCACTGCTAGCTTCCTTACCTACTGCAACAGTTGATGCTAGTTATCCTTATCACTCAATGCATATCAATTTCAATATACCATACTAAGTACTGCACTCTCTAATACATCCCTTGATGATCACCCAAGTCAGTTTGCAGTGAATTCTCAATCATACTCAAGCCAACCGATCCTTACACATACATCTTATCTACTTATATTATAATATATCTCTCTATAAAATCCTATCCTCAAAATAAAATTCCTCAAAATAACTCTCAAATAAACCTTTAAGGTAAAATGCATATACTTTTCTCAAGTCCAATTATTTACATACTGAAATAAAAACTTAATCACCTTAAAAGATCCTTACAGACTTGTCTAGGTTCATCAAATTGAATCTGAATTCCTCAAAATAAAGTTTTAATAACCATATTTCAATTCCTCAAATTTTTAAAATTTTGCAATTCATTGAAATCTTCAAAATAAGATGTTATTAACATAATATCTCAACCTCTCAAAATTTTTAAAATTTGAAATTCATTTTCAATCCTCAAAATTAAAATTAAAATTCACCTTTCGTAGTCCAATAGCCCTAATGTTACTCATTTCACTGTCCTCATTGACGGGCATCATCAAATAGTACCATAAATTAGTCTACAAATTCCTCTTAATATGAAATCAACCCTACAATGAAACCCAAAATCCTAACTTAAATACCTAATCAACAACAGTCAAATTCAATATCAATAAGTGAGAATGGTCAGAACAAGGGAATGATTTTAAATTGGAAGTTTTAACAAGATTCTCAGGGGTCATCCCAGGAATCTCTCAAGGAATTGTGATTGAGTATTTGCTCTCGTCCTAGTATCCTATGTCCTAGATTCAATCGCAGGCACGCAGTAGTATAACAAGGATGTCATACTACTACGACATCGCACAACTCGCGAAGTCTGGCCTGCATGGGCCACCACTAAAAACGTGTCACGACCCGCACCCGGTTTAGGGGCACGAGTGCGTGGGTACGTCCAGCCTACGCCGCAGCATCGGCGGTAGAACGCTGTCTAGGTATTGATACTATCTAACTAATGTCACGCAAATATCCAATCTCCATTAGGAGGCACGGATGACACAAATAAATGAACATATACTCAATCACAGACTAACAGCACGATAAGATTTCGAATAAAAACTAAAATTAAACACAACACAAGTCCACAAGAATAACTTAACAATATCCAAAAAAATCATCAAAATGCCGGAGACAAATCCGGTACCAAAAAGTCTACTAAAAGAACTAACAAGAAATAATAACTCCGACTAGACTTTCCAGAATCACAGCTAACTACCAAGTCTGCAGCTACTCACCATAGTCCATAAAGTGTCGGACAGCGGTCCTCTAAGGCATAGTCTGGAAAAATGTTTCCAGTCAGGAAGGAGCAAAGCACAATCTCAAATAACAGTTCCATTAATTGATAATGTCTATAATACAATAAAACATGTCATGCTAGCTACTGAGAAGACAGTGAAGTAATGTAATGACAGTTTAAGAGAGACAGGCAATAGCAATATGATACAGTCAGTGCATGTATAAAAATGAAAGAACAAGGAACAGTATCATATACGGGTGATGTAGTATATGAAAATATAGAGAACTGTAACTATTCTAAGTGTTTGAAATAGTAGTTTCGAAATGTGATCGGCTTGGGAACATGTACAGTAGCTACAGGGCCTGGCTAATCATGGGTGAAGAGCATGATCAACACTTACAGTTTTTATACTACAAATAAGAGGTTATGATCACATTTCTTACTAACTACTTCCCCGCCCCAACTAGTACTGTGGATCCAACCATGACACGTCACGATACACGAGCAAGTCAAGTCTATCATGTACAGTGTCTAAATATACATGTCGTGTACAATGTCAATATGATAATGATGGTAACATCTCATGACTGTAAATCCAAGCTATACTAGTCCGTGTAGCACAGTGACAAAGATTCAGATGTAACATTTCATGATTTTTGAACTTATAGAATTTATCAAGAATTGGAAATTATCAGAGAATGTACTTGCCTTGGTCCTTAGCTGGTATTTATGGATGTCCTGTTCCAGAGTATCCTCTGGTAAACCAACAGTCCTATAAACACATCACAATATGACATTTGCATCAGAAGCTATCCTAACACACAATAGAAAATACACTGGCCTCAGGGCCATGCCAGGTACGGTAGGGGTCATCTACTAGATAGGTCAACTATATCTTAATATCCCTTAATTACCATAATAGATATAAGTATAAATATATATACACTTACATTATACCAAATTAATCTATATAAATATTTAAACAAACATTTTATATATATATACATTATATATATATATATAACATTATATATATATATATGTATATATATATATATATATATAAAGAGGGAAGGGGAGAGAGGGGAAGAAACTTACAGTGGGGAGTTGCCGGAGTACGGCCGCCGGCTGGAGACCGCCGGACCGGAGGAGCAGGGGAGTCGGCCACCGTGCACAGGGAACAGCGGGCAGCAGCAAGCCGGGGTTGGGCCGGACTGGAGCTTCAGCAGGGAGGAGCAAGGCCGCCGGATGTATGGTGAAGGGGTGGTGGTGATTGAATGGGTGATGAAGGTGGTGGAGGAGTTCGGGCTTGTCGGCGGTGGGCTGAGCAGGGGGATTAGGGGAGGAGTAATGGCCGCCGGAGAGTAATAGATGATGATGGTGGAGGAGTGGTGATGGTGGTGGTGATAGAAGGCCGGAGGGAGGAGCAGCCAGGGATGTCCGGTTGGGGGGATGGATGGATGATGGAGAGCAGCCGCCGCAAGGCGGAGGGGAGGAGCCGCCGGGCCGGGGCTGAACGCCGGAGGAAGAGCAACGGCTTCGGCGGGAGAAGTTCCGCCGGGGAGGCAGGCCGCCGGGGAGTCGGCTGGGTGCACAGGGAACAGTGTTCCCCCCAACTATTCAAATATTAGTTTCAATGAAAAAGAATTCAGTAAGAAAGAAGAAGGAAGAAGAAGAAAAAGAAGGAGAAGAAGAGAAGAAGAAAAAGAAGGAGGAGAAGAAAAGAATATCATACGTATGAGAGAGGAGGCTTGAGGAATTTGGAGGCTTGAGAGGTGGTGGGGTTTTCTAGGTAGTCTAGGGATTAGGGTTTGATAGGACATGTCATTAAATAGGATGAGAGAGGGTGTGATGTAGGGTGAGGATTTGACCCACTTAAATGAGTGGCTAGGATGGTTCATGAAGGAAATTAATTCATGTAGGAAAATGCAATTTGGTCCATAAATAATTAGCCCTTTGCATTTGGTCTTGGACCATGGGGTGATGACACCTACAATTGAATAATTGCAACTTAGCCCCTTAAATTCGGGAAATTGCACAAACACATGAAATGACAAAAATTGGGCGGGCGATTCGGGGTCCGGTATTTTGTAGGGTCAGGGGACACTGTAAGATGGGTATAGGCTGAATTTGTAGGGCACTGGAATTAATTGGGGATTTTAAAATCAGATAAAATGGTATCCTCAATTTAAATAGAAATAAAATGCAAGTTGTGTTCAACAATTAATTAGGAGTACTTGGGGTCAAAATCAGATCAAGTCATCAATACCAATATTGAAGAAGACTCAGAACAGAATATTACCCTAATTTGGGTCGCACGAAAAATAGGTCAAGATGGCCTCCAATTTTCGATTGGAACGCACAACGATACAAAAATAGGAAATTAAAAATAACGTCCGCGACGATTTTTGTGCGGCCAGAAACAATGCACAAAGAGCAAAATTATGAGTTGCAAAAATAGCAAAAATGAAGGCGGACATGTCTAGGGCAAGATGGTGAAATTTGTTGGAAGACAAAAGTCTGGATAGTGCTCCAAATATCGAAGCAAAGGCAATGCGCAAAAATATTAAATAAATACAGTAATTAATTACAATCTCCAAATATCAAATTCTAAATAAAATAATAAATCCAGAATTCTATAATTCGGACAAGGGTTCGTCTACTGGGCTTCTAGGTCTAGTCTGCTAGCTAAAATAAAATAATTTAACACTGCATTTAATTATATATTTAATCACACATCGTACAAATAATTATTTAAATCAAATACACTATCATGCAATTAATTAATTATAAATAACATAATATTAAATATTAAAAAAAATTCGAAAATACCCCTGTTTCAGAATGTGGTAGTGACATTGACTACGGTCAACAAATGGTAACCTCTCCATTTGGCCTTGGCCAATGAGGTGAGGACACCTAAAATCAATAAATTGCAACTAAGCCCCTTAAATTCAAAAAATTGTACGAACACATGAAATGATGCAAAATTTGTGGGGAAAATAGAGTTTGGTGATTTGCATGGTGAGGGGGTGTTGGGTGTTTGGCATGGGTTTAATTAAATCAGCATTGGGATTAATTTGGAGATTAAAATAGGATTAGGCAAAATTGGTATCCTCGATTTAAATAGAATTAAAGTGTCCCGTGCTTTTAAATTAAATGGGGGCACTTGGGGTCAAAATTTGAAAATGACACAAAGGTCAAAAATGGTGGGGGCTTGGAGTCAGTCTTGGACCCTTTAGTTGGTCCGGCTCAACGGGTTAAGTTGGTATCTCAAAATTGAGGGTAACGACACAGGTGTCCGACATGGAATTTAATATGGATTTTAGGATACGTAAAGTTGTGCGATTAATTTAAGGCACAACGGATTTGATTTTTTGTGTGACGAAAAGTCCAGTGCCTAAATTGGCGAGTCAAGTCAGAAGTACAATAGTCCGATGGAATTCATGGGCTGATAATGGGCTCCGAATAATTAGACAATGATAGGGCACGCCAAGGATTTAATTAAATAAATTAACAGACACTCTACTCTAAACCTCAACATCTGTTGAAAAATCCAAAATTTCCCAATTCATAGCTGACTATCTATAGAATTAATCGAGGGGGTTTACACAGTTAGTGGATTTGGTAGTGTGTTGTGTGTGTATCAGATACTGGGCTGCAGGGAAGCCAGTATGCAACATGGTAGGTTGCACTGCATGTACAGGCAAATAAGAAAATGGAGGCTTAGGTTCCAATTTACAAACACTTGGGAGGAGTGTGCAGATTTATGTAGTGTAAGATTGGTGTTAGTCCATGGCAGTATGAGCAGTGAGGCAACTGCTCATAATAGTAGTGAGGAAACTACTTACAATAAGTTAGGATGAGAGAAAGTGTGTGCAGTCGGGGTTTAGAGGAAAGAAGTACTTTTGTCACGTCCAAGTCCCAAAATACGTAGGATCAGGACACGTAAGCATGCCAGCCATATGAATATGGCACTCCAATATATGGAAACCATAACACACGTACGTTGTAGTATGAATAACAATTCACAAGTGGTAAACATATATGTCACAGGGCATAACTGAATCTCATCCACAAAAACCCTATATAAATGAATAACCAATATTTATAACTAGATCTGAATATAAAGTATCTGATGATGGTAGTTGTTGAAGCATGAAAAATACGCTGGAATCTCTACGCAGCATATTGATGCAAAGCAGCGTAAACAGAGGACTTCAGAGCCTTCAAGCATGCAAACAGAGGTTCTCCGCCAAAGCACAGTGAGAAATACAGGCTCAAGGACCATCCGCGTAGGACACATTAAAGTGTACGAGGGACGCTTCGTATTCTCCAAAGTGAACCTGTCAAAGCCTGCAATGAACCTGTCAAATCCTGCAATGAACCTGACGTCTCGACTTCTGACAAAGGGATCCTGCTCGACTACCCAGGCGACGGCTATAATGATGGCGAGGTACTGCAACCCAGGCTGTCATTTACTGCCATTTCCCTTGCGTAAACCACTTTTACGTACACGGAGGAATACGCTGCCTATTTTACAAAGGACAGATGAGTGCTCCTTACGCTCCGCGGAAGACAAACCGCCTGCCACGTTAAAAGCTGCACCTCATATGAGATTCGAGGCACGTCTCTGCATTTTTATGCACAGAGTGGTGACAGGTTCTCGAGGCACGTCTCTGCATTTGAACCGCCAAAAACTGACAGCTGCCTGAGACACGTCTCTGCACCAGGCGCATGCCAAGTGACAGACCCTCAAAACACGCCTCTGCGTTTAATGCACCGGATGATGGCAAATCTCCACAATTAATGCTGGGGATTTGATTATATCTCCAAAAGCCGTAATTCCGGCTAAAACATCCATATCCACTCGGCCTCTGTGCCCATTCAGCTTCGGTGCCTGCTTGGCCTCTGTGCCCATTCAGCTTTGGTGCTTGCTCGGCTTCTACGCCTATTCAGCTTCGGTGCCTGCTCGGCTTCTACGCCCATTCAGCTTCGGTGCCTATTCGTCTTCTACGCCTACTCGGCCTTTATGACCACTCGGCTTCTACGCCTATGGGCCTTCTATGCCGGTTTGATAACTATTTGGCTTCTATGCCATGGTGATAGACATTGGCTTCTATGCCAACCTCTTTTACAAGAGGGATACCTACCTGTGTGGCTTTTACGCCGTGATCTTCGTAGCGATTATACGCGTTTTGTCCCTTAGTTGGACCCACGTCACACGCTCATTCAAAGGATCATCTATACGTAGGCTTTGGTTATTTTAACCGTTGTGTAAAAGGGTGCTGTACTTTCCACTACTCGGTTTTTATACCGATTGAGTGGTCACTGTCACTAAAACTCTATAAATAGAGACCTCTATCAATGAGGAACAAGGGCGACAAATTGGAGGGTCGAAAAAGTTAGGTCTAAAAACTGATCAAGAGATCCAGTACCAGATCCAACGGTCGAGAGAGAGAGAGAGAGAGAGAGAGAAGAGTCCAGAGCTCAGGCAAAGAGAAGGGATCGACGACTTTGGCATCGGGCGTCCACCCTCTTCAGCAACCCTCGAAGCTGCTACCTGTCTTCCACGGCACTTCTTCAACATCGTGTGGTCCAAGGGCTAAAGTGATCGACTACATATCAGACACCTATAGCAATATTCACCCAGATTAAATAAATTGTACTTAGACATCCTCGTGTAGGATCAAATTTGTACAATCTTGTTTGTAAACATAAAAGAAGGGCGGGTCTTCGTACAAGACCTCGTTTTCCGCATTCATCAAATCTTTTCTCGTTTATATTATCCCGAAATAAGATGGCGACTCTGTTGGGGACATCTTTCTCTTCTTATGAGGAAGTTATTGCTTAATATGATACGGTATCCGTGGGATCCGTGAAGAAGACACTGGTCGTCCAGTTCGACCAATCTGCCTGTAAAGATATGCTCCGGACAAAGGGCAGCTCTCACTCTCTCTCTCACCAAAACAACAGGAAGCTGCGTAAGGTCTGGATGCCCAAGACATCCTCTACCATTCCTGTGGACTCTCCGATCTCTCCGACCAATGAGGTTGTAGCCTTGCTCCCTTCGCGCCCTGCACGTAAAATTCAGTTGCCTGTCTCTGACAGAACCGGCAAAACTTCTGGCAATGCCTCAGCTCTAACCCAGAAGTATACTCCGCGCTCTGCACGTGAAATTCAGTCTCCCGTCCCTGGCAGAACAGACAAAACTTCTGGCAATGCCTCAGCGCTAATCCAGAAGTATACTCCGCGCTCTGCGCGTGAAATTCAGTCTCCCGTCCCTGGCGGAATAGACAAAGCTTCTGATAAAGCCTCCGCACCAAATCAGAAGTACAAGATATGCTCCGCACGTAAAACAACATCTGACCTCTACGGAGAACCAGATAATCCCTGTGATCTCCGCAAGGGAAAGCGAGCGGCGGACTACTCAACTTCTCGGCCTTTACGCCAGCAAGTTAATAATCTTTACGCCCTCCGAATTACGCGAGACGCTGATGGTCGACTGAGAACATCCTCAGCTTTACGCCAACCAGAGTGAAGCTCCAAATTACGCCAGGCAAAGTCCCTAGGCATAAAGAAGGCTCCAGTCGCGAAAAGACACCCTCCCCGGGGATTATCCGCCACACAGATGGCCAACCTGTTGTATACGGGTGGCACAGGGAAGACTACGGTCCCCATCATCCACATGCCCACCAACGGGAACAGAAGGAACAAGCCATCATCTTCTTCTTCTTCTGTAACTCCTCCTGACCTGCAGGATTATCTGATCCAGAAATGCAAAGACAAAAGTCATGAACAGACTTCAGTTCCCCTAACGGTCAAACACGGGGAGATCTTATGGGAAGATACATCAACGTCTAATGTCGTCATGACAGGTGGACTACACGAAGATTTTCTCTTTATTATTCTACCAACTCGCGACGATCAGCATCCAATAATCTTCGGTCGCAGACGGAACACCCCGATCAGACAGGAAGAATTTTGTAAATCTGAAACTGGCAGGATACAAACCCACAGATATAGTCCACAAGCATTAAATATTATGCAAAGCATGGGTTATGATTTGAAGCCGAAACAAGGCCTCAACTATGAAAAAGGTAGACGAACACCAGTGCGTGGTAATTCTCACCATCAACAAGCTCGTTTCGGGTTGGGATATACTGCATCTCTTACGAGACCCAAAGCTTCAAAATCTAATCCCGTACAGCCAGAGGCAGCTCCTTCTAAATCAGCTCCTGTGGACAGATGCCACGGTGTGTCTGGGGGTAGCCTACCTCGGCAAAACAGGGCAGCGTCCCGAGCTGGGGGTAGAATTCCCTCAAGATCCGAAGATGATGCAATGACGACGATCTTCCCGCGAGACCGTAAAATTCAGGCATCAGGAACCCTACGACCAAAAGGGACTTTCTCCTTCAAAGAAGATGACATCATTGAAATCTTTAACATGTTGAGAAAGGAACGCAAGCTTCGGCTACCCAACATCAGATACCCTGAGAGGGCCGGCAAAGTCGATGACCCAGATTATTGTCTCTTCTATTGGTACACTCATCACCCTACAAGGGCCTGCTATGTGCTAAAAAGAAGGATACAGGAGTTGATCGATGCCAAGGTTATCACCTTGCATCTATAAAACAAGGGGACAATCACTACAGAAATATACCGGATGACAAGTCCCGCAAAAGTTTTTCCAGTGGATCCTTCAGAAGAAAAATCACTCTATAGTAATTCTTTTTCGGACAAAAAGTTTGTCATGTTCATATTACCTCTGAATAAACTTTTGGCTATCGACTATCATATTACCTCTGATATCGGTTGTCATCTACACTTAACATCCATGCTTAGCCATAAGTACACCAGAGTGTTAAGTCTACCAAAAACTGCCATGTCCATATTACCTCTGAGCAGACGTGTACCTCCATCCCCAATGGAGTCACAATCAAAAGTTTCTCATGTTCATATTACCTCTGAATAAACTTTCGGCTATCGATTATCATATTACCTCTGATATCGGTTGTCATCTACACTTAACATCCGTGCTTAGCCATAAGTACGCCAGAGTGTTAAGTCCACCAAAAACTACCATGTCCATATTACCTCTGAGCAGACAGCAGCCTCCGCCCTTAATCATCAACCTTCGGCGCAGCAAACAGCCGAGTGATGTAAATACAACCAGAAGTGCGGTTTCTAATAATAATAAAGGACCTCTTTTCCAGTATATCGACACTCAGATTCCAAATCAGGAATCCTCTCCCTATGACGATATAGAGCCTATAGCACAAAATTTTTTGGCAGCTATAGATTCGTATCATCCGTACATATAGGAAATGGCGTCATCATCCAATGTCACCACGACGTATGGACCATATGAGGATTCTATCTTCATTGTTCCACCGGCCCGCAACGGTCAGCGTTCAATAGTCTTCGGCCGCATGCGCAACGAACAGACTATACAAGAGGATTCCTTTGATGATGACTCTGATGAAATGCAAGTTCACAGGTACAGCCCGCAAGCCTTGAAGATCATGCAAAATATGGGTTACAACTTGAGGATGGGACCAGGTCTCAACTACGGGAAAGGTAGACGAACACCGCTGCTCGACAATCCCCACTATCAACAAACCCGTTTCGGGTTAGGGTATGCCACCTCCCTTACGACTTCCATGTCAGATGAGGATATCTTTTTTCAAGACGGCTCATCGCCCTCCGGCTCATCTTATGCCCTCGAGCAAATATTATCAGCAAATATGGTAGCGACGGATTCCTTCGAATCAGACGAACAAGAATCCGAACCATTTGAGAATGACGCTTGGGCTCAGCAGATGGATACACAATGGGAGTTCCGCTTCGAGCAGAGAGAACCTCCCACTAAAGATGAAGTTATCCAGATTGACGTAGGGGATGAACTTTCACCAAAGCCGATATTTATCAGTAACGATCTTTCCGAAGAAGAAAGGGAAGAAATTACCCAGCTGATAAAAGAATATATCGACGTCTTTGCGTGGAATTATGAGGATATGCCAGGTCTTGATCCAAAGGTGGCTACTCATAAACTTAACATACTGCCCGATTCGAAGCCTGTGAAGCAGAACCAACGCCGGTTCTGCCCGGACATGATGGACGCCATTGAAGCTGAAGTCAAGAAGTTAATAGCCTGCGGCTTCATCCGTGAGGAACAACATCCCGACTGGGTCGCCAATGTTGTCCCGGTCATGAAAAAGAATGGAAAAGTACGGATCTGCATCGATTACCGAGATCTGAACATAGCCTGCCCCAAGGACGAGTTCCCTCTTCCCATCACAGACGTCATGATCGATAATACATGCGGTTTTGAAGGTATGTCTTTCATGGACGGATTCTCGGGATACAATCAGATCAAGATGCATCCTGAAGACGAGAAGTATACCGCCTTCCGGACACCACTGGGGGTATACTGCTATACGGTCATGCCCTTCGGATTAAAGAACACCGGGGCTACATACCAACGAGCTATGAGTGACATATTCCACAAGCATTTACGCAAGACAGTGGAGTGTTACGTGGACGATGTAGCTGTCAAAAGCCGCCTCAGGGATAATCACATCCAAGACTTGAAGACAGTATTTGAATTGATGCGCCAACATCAACTCAAAATAAACCCTACAAAGTCCTTTCTGGGGGTATCTAGCGGCAAATTTCTGGGATTTGTCATCACCGCCAAAGGCATTCAAGTGGACCCTGATAAAGTCAAGGCCATATTAGAAATGCGGCCGCCCCACAATCTGAGGGAACTCAGGGGATTTTAAGGTCATCTGGCTTATATCCGAAGATTTATATCCAACCTCTCCGGGAGATGCCAGCCCTTTTCGCGCCTCATGAAGAAAGGTATATCCTTCGTATGGGACGAAGCCTGTCAGCAAGCGTTCGGGGATATCAAACGCTACCTCACTAGCCCGCCGGTTCTGGTACCTTCCGTCATAGGAAAATCGTTTGTGCTATACGTTCGAGCAATGGATCATTCTCTGGGAGCTCTTCTCGCACAAAAGAACGATATGGGCCACGAGCAGGCTATCTACTACCTCAGCAGGATGATGGTCGGAGCCGAACATCGGTACAACCCTGTGGAGAAAGAATGTCTGGCTCTGATGTTCGCTATTCAGAAAATGCGACACTATGTCACGGGCCAAACCATTCATATCATCTCCAGGATCAATCCTCTTCGGGTACTGATGAGCAAGTCAACTGTCCTTAATTCCCGACTCGCGACTTGGACGATGTTATTAACGCCATACGACATGGTGTACGTCCCTCAGAAGTCCGTCAAAGGCCAAGCATTGGCTGACTTTCTCGCTGCTTATCCCATCCCGGAGGCCTCCAAACTATACGAGGACATTCCCGACGAAGTTGCGGAGTGTAATTCCGCAGCGGAAGGCGAGGCATGGCAACTGTTCTTTGATGGCGCCTCCAGGACCGGTCCCAGGGGAAATATGGTATCGGGAGTAGGGATCATCCTAGTCACTCCTGATAAACTCATTATCTACCGAGCATATTCTCTTAGCGAGCCCTGTTCTAACAATATGGCAGAATACAAAGCTCTACTAATCGGGCACCAAGTCGCTAAAGAGCTTGGGTTTGAATCTCTGGAAGCCTTCGGTGATTCTCTGCTGATCGTCAACCAAGTCAGAGGAATATATGAAGTCCGGAATCCCTACCTCATCCCCTATCACCGAGCAACGGTCGAGATAGCCATGACGTTCAAAGGTTTCTTCCTTGAGCATGTACCTCGATCTCAGAATCTGGAAGCTGATGCCCTAGCCAGTCTAGCCGCAGATTTAGCCACCCCTGTAAGAAGGCATAATTCGGTAATCCTTCTTAACAGAGACTTATTCTGTGTGAAAAAGAACTTTCACATAGAACACAGCTATACGGTGAACGCAGATCCGCCCAGGAGAGACTGGAAAAGTCCCTTTATAGATTTTGTAGCATACGAAATCTTGCCAGAAGATCCTAAAGAAGCAATATCTGTCAAAAGACGATCATTATGCTTCTATTTGGACGCATCGTCACAATGCCTATATCGCCGATCTTATGACGGACTATTATTACGATGTCTCTCTGATGATGAAGCACAGCGAATTATCCGTGAAGCTCACAACGGCGTGTGCGGGGCGCATCAACCCGGTCCTAAGCTACAGGATCGTATCAGAAGAATGGGCTATTACTGGCCCACTATGATCGCAGACGCAATCCAGTATGCCAGACGATGCAAGGCCTGTCAGGTTCATGCAGACTTCATACATCAACCGTCCGAACATCTACATCCTACGGTTGCATCCTGGCCTTTCGAAGCATGGAGTATGGATATCATTGGCCCTATTCACCCGTCTTCTTCCAGAGGTCACCGGTTTATACTGGCCATCACGGATTACTTCTCCAAATGGGCAGAGGAGATCCCTCTTGCTGAGGTAAAGACATCTAACATAACCAGCTTCATCAAGCATCACGTCATTTACCGCTTTGGGGTTCCTCGAAGGATAATCCATGACAATGGGCCTCAGTTCATCAGCCATGCGTTTCATCGATTCTGCGATAAAAATTGGATATAAAATATGGCCTCCACGGCATATTATCCAGCTGCTAATGGGTTGGCGGAAGCCTTCAACAAAACCATTATCAAACTCTTGAAGAAGTTCGTCTCCTCGAACAAAAGAGATTGAAATGAGAAGCTGGGAGAATGTCTCTGGGCATACCGCACCACCGTACGAGCATCGACAGGTTGCACGCCATTCTCATTATTATACGGCAGTGAAGCAGTCCTTCCTATCGAAATTCAAATTTCGTCACTCAGGATAGCCGTGTCTAACGAGTTAACTCGAGAACAGAATGACCTGTTAAGGCTTCAAGAGCTAGAAGGATTAGACGAGAAATGCCTCCAAGCTCAGCAGCGCTTTGTGCTCTACCAAGCACGTATTTCCAGAATATTTAATCAAAAAGTAAAGGAAAGAGTGTTCAAAGTCGGCGAGCTGGTTTTAGCTGTAAGAAGGCCGATGATTCTTACTCACAGGAGTAAAGGCAAATTCCAGCCCAAATGGAAAGGCCCTTACGTGATCGAGACAACGTTCTCAAATGGCGCTTACAGGTTAGCCCAGTCTAATGGAGACCTGCTAATAGCTCCTATCAATGGCAAATTCCTAAAGAGGTACTATGCTTAAACCTCCTCTGCTCAAGTGGAATAAGGTGATCTCGTTCTGAAAAAACTACTTCCAAAATGAAACTAGTTAGGATCATATTCTATCATGTCCATATGACCTCTGAATAGATATGCTCTGCTAAAAACTTACCGAAAGTATATCATGTCCATACCACCTCTGATATCACTTTCACCCAAAACCTGTCATTTATGTTCCGAAATGATGGGTCAACAAAGTCAGATAAAGGGCCTCTTTATTATTCCCAGAAAAGAGGAAGAGTACATCGAAAAGCGAAAGCAAAAGTACATCATAGAGGGGGAGCGGTCAGGTCGCGAAGCTGCTGCGCCAGTACGGCCATCCTCTCATCCCGGGAGTTCAAGACGTCAGCACGAGCCCGCTCCAACCTTGCTGCATCATTATTCAAGGCAACTAGCTCAGACCGAGCCTGCACAAAATCAGCATGGATAACACCCACATGTGTCAGGTTCTGCTGAACAGCCGCCCGTCGCTCCTTCAGCACATCTCGGGCTGCCGACAAAGACAGAGCCTTCGCCTCTGCACGAGCAAGCTCATCTTTTAATATGCGGACCCTCACTACCTCTTCCTCATATTCGGCTTCGCACCGGGTCAACTCGGGGACGATATACTCCAGTTGGACACGCTCATGATCCATCTCCTGCTGCTGAGCCGTGATGGACTTATTTAGAGGCTCCATCTGTTCAACGAGATGCGCAGTTAAGGAGTCGTATCTGGCCTGGACCAGAGCTTCAATATTGCCTCGAGCTAGCTGCAGGTATTCATTAATGGGTTATTCCAAACCATTAACCATCGCCTCCAGCGCATCAGCTACCCCGGCATCACCGAATTCCCGGATCGCCTTTATAGAGAACCGAGAGGACCTCTTCAGCTGCACAAAGTCCAGCTTCTTCGCCAACACCATTGACATCAGCGTTCTCAAAGTGGTATAGAAGATCCCGATGTACTGCTCGGTCAGCGCAACTAGGTCCACATGAACGCGGGGATTATCCGCGATCGTGGCAACTTCCTCTCCAGGAATAACCACAGACGATGTCGCCACGGCCGTCGCCTCAATAGGAGAAACGACGAAGGAAGAATTGCCAACACCGGACGAAGTGACCGAAGTGCTCAAAAGAGGCACTGTCGCAATAACAGGCTCGTCCACCTCTCGAGAGATCGGAGTCTCCTCGACAGGCAAGCTAGCACCCGAAGAGGTCTCGTCTTCAAAATCAGGTACCTCCGTGTCACCACTAGGACCTGACACAGACCCAACGGGAGCGTCTACATCACCCTCTCCGAAGAGGTCTTCCCCTGAAAAGAAGACAAAAGGAAGTTAATATCAACGTAATATTAATTTTCCCAAAGAAGAGGCATAAAAGATGACATTTACCCCTGGCCGGCGGCATATACGTCACATCTGCAGCCTGTACAGCTAAATCATTTCTTAATAATGCTAGGCGAGTTGTCATACCTGGAGAAAGGGGTCTGCGAACTGACACTGGCAAGTAGTCTTCCAGGTCCTCCTCAAAATCCAACCGAGGCTCATCGGTTGGAATCGCGCTAGGTACGCTCGCAGGCACGACAGAAGTCCCCCCCGATGCTGATCCGGCTAGAGGTATACGGAACTTTATTATACTCAGCCCCGAAGGCGACCTCGTTCCACTACCTGAAGCAGTAGCAGCGACGGCGGCATCCAGCTGAGATTCTCTGGCACTACCAGCCGGAACTGTGGAAGATCCCTCTCTAAGAGGCGAGGAACCTCCAATCAAAGAATCGTCCCCAATACGGGGAGATGCAAGCTCACCTCCAGGAGCATCAATGCCAGGAATCCGGAGAGAACGATTTACCATCTTCTTTTTTCTCTTACGAGGGGAAGCTTCCTTGGAAGCAGGAGCCCTTCGCTTCCCAGAAACTACCAAAGCCCCTGCAGGCGGAGGTACTTCATCCCTAGGGACCGACACCAGAGGCTCATCCTGAGTAACGGACTCACCCTCATCAGAAGAAACCGAGGGGACTTCAACTCTTCCCCCAGGCTTGGAAGAGGGTACCCTAAAGCTTCCATGCATATCAAAATCATGATAGAAGGTGTTCGTTGCCACATAGAACTGGGCATACGAATGCAGGATGCACAGCTCCGTGAAGAGTGTAATGACGGGCACGACAAAAATTGCCCCAGTGCAGCCCATGATAAAATATCGCCATCCCTGCACTCCATCAATGAGTCCACCTCTGGACCTGAAGCTGGTGACGACATTGCCCACGTGCAACTGGTCATATCCAAACTGCCGGGCGAACCGACTGGGCAAGTAGGGCTACAAGAAGCAATGATCTTCGCTTCTGTGCAGCAGATGGGATGGTCTAATACAGACCAACCAATTAAAAGCTTCGGGAGAAAGAATGGTCTTCTCTCTACCCGAATCCTCGAGCCTAATCCCCAACTGATTGCGATATACAGGAGGGATGGTGCAGAAAAGCTTCCAACTATGACTGAAGCCTAGCGCCCATCGACAGTCTATAACCGTGCTCACGTTCCAGGAAGACTTCCGGTAGTTCAACAAGAAACAACCCCCCGAACTACTGCCGGAACCGGGAGACATCACCCGGGGATTATGGAGAATTAACCACCCCATCAAATACAGGTATGGTAATTCTATCCGGGGAAAGCTATCCCGCCGAATTTCATCGACGAACAGCCCGTCAGTCATGGCCCTCAGGCCAGCTTGTATACGGCACACCATGGCAGGGAGCAAGCCCAGTCTCGCCCCGAACACCAGACGCACTGTAGGCCAGAGCGTGTTGCGATGAATGCGGTCCGCAGATGCGACGCCAGGCACTACTACTCGGCGCAGCCATATGGAGAGAAAGTCGGCCAGTTGAGCCTCCCTGGACAGAGGCCTGCGATAGCGCCTCAAATAGCTATAGGCCTTGGTGCCTTCAGGA
Organism: Iris macrosiphon; assembly: GCA_036927795.1. Classification (NCBI taxonomy): domain Eukaryota; kingdom Viridiplantae; phylum Streptophyta; class Magnoliopsida; order Asparagales; family Iridaceae; genus Iris; species Iris macrosiphon. The sequence goes on along the minus strand of JAYESA010000009.1, from coordinate 66,233,984 downwards.
TACTTTCCCGTTCCTTTGTCGAGGAACCGATCCAGAGCACCAACATCCACTATAAGATCATCAACTACCTGAGCATTAAGAGCACTCAAGGGATTCACAGGCAGATCTTTGCCCTCTAATACCTTCTCCGGCTTGGCAGTCCTGGACCGGTAAAAGAAGAGATAGGACGTCCATTTGCTGATGTGAGCCAAATTTGAGGGCTCATCATAAAAAGTGGTGTAGGCGAGGTAGTGGCACGTCAGCTCCTGATAGACCTCCACTATCCGAGGGTCTGAACCCCCCAGCTCCCGGTTCGTGGGAACATACTCTTCGTATGGAGTATCCTCCATCGGCAGTCTTGAGATATCTGCCATCTCATGCAGGGCCAATCCTAACTCTCCCAGTGGAGTGGCGAAAGTCCCGGTAAGCAAAATATATTGCTCCATCAGTGCCAGAAACAGGTTAGGGTTAGGAGGTAACCCAACACTGGCGCACTCACAGCTGCAAACAGACCAATGTTCTCCAACTCGGTCTGAAAATGCTTCAGGGCCCAATCGACCAAGCGAGCCCATCGAAGATTCAAAAGGGTGATCCACCCGCCACACCGAGGGTTCACCTTAGGGTATACTCCCCCACGCCCCATAAAATCATTACAGAAAGTCGGTAACTGGACCGGCTGGATCACCAAACTGTCTTCACTTGGAACACTGCCCGAGTACAGCCCCCTGAACAGCGTCACAGAGCCAGAAGGGCGGCTGACAAACGACCCCTGGTCAGCTCCTCTCAGATGAAAGATCTTCTCCGGCTTGCCGTAAAGATCGGGGGTTAGCGTCCACGACATCTTCCTGGGATGCGTAGCATGTAAGAAGGCCGAGATGGGGTAGTCTCTTGGCATACTGGGCAGATACAAGACCAAATCCGCGGCAGGGAAAACCCAGAGTTCTCTCTTGGGCTTTGTCTGGGACTGCTTATCGATCATGTCCCCGAAGAAGAAAGTCGACTTCAGGTATTGCTCCCCATCTACGTACGTTAGGGGCTCCCCATTGATCATGCTCAGCAGCATTCGCTCGCCCTGAGCCGATATCAGAATTACCCTTCCTTCGGGATATTGGGGCCCGAAGATAGGAAATATCACGTGTGACAGATCCTCCAGATAGTTGGAGTGCAGCATCCCAGCGGCAGAGCCCATCACTTCAGCTAGCGGAGACTCATGCAAGTTAACTGTGAAAGTATAAAAGAAATACGTCAGTTCCTAAAACTAGACGTTTCGAGACTTGCAGCATCCAATCAACAGTCCGTGCTCTACGCCGAGACTTTGAAACTTGAAACCCTTACGTTGGAATCCATTTCCTTAGACGTAAAATTCAAGATTGGCAGTATACGGTCTGTGCTTTACGCCAAATTGATTAAATTGAGCTTTACGCCAGGATTTCCATCCACAAGCATAAAACTCAAATTTTAATGGTATACACCAAGTTTTTCGGTGGTCAAAGCTTTTACGCTCGACTGCAGAAAAAATGGAGTTTTTACGCTGACATGTTAGGAATGTGGGCGTAAAAAGATAAAACGTCTCCGTGCATCATCTTCCTCAAAGAGGCTATCAGGACAGAAGATGACCTAGTGCGGTCACGTTCAACGTGTGCGAAGGATTTTCAGTCATTCTCTCCTTCCCGAAAGCTCTACCTTCCAGGACGGGTGCACTACTCGTCGGCTGGACGCTCCGCTCGGAATGAAGTTCGCCTTGTCCAACCAGAGACGCTCTCGCTTGGGCCGAGGAACGAGAAGAAGAATCAACCTTCTTTCCCTTGGCGGAGGAAGTTTGTTTCGAAGCCATTACTGGAAACTTTGAAGACTCGAAGAAGAGACGGAGAAGAACTCGAACAGTCGAAAGCTTTCTCTCGCAGAAGACGGATGGAAAGCTCTTCCCCTCAGAAACTTGGGATATATATAGAGTTCGGATGGACTCCTCGGACCCCGAACCAAATCTCCTAATTAATATTCGATTATGATTAGGTCCCACGTCAGCCAATTTATTCAGAGAAGGCGGACAGTCGGCGAATTCGAAAAGTTTTTCGCGCAAAACAGGTTCGTGGTTTCTACGCTAAGGAGCTTCCTACGCTCGACAGCTAAAGATCTACAGTTTTACGCTCGCAAGCTATGAGTCTATAGTTTTACGCCCGGATGCCTTTGTGCTCGGTAGCTTTTATGCTCGAGAGGCTACAGACCTACGACTTCACGCTCAGCAGATACCAAATCGATGATCTCACGCTCGGTGGCGCTTAGTTTACGGTCGGAGGCGACGGATCCACGACTTCAGGCTCGGAAAAATTTTCCTTTTCAGAAGCAACAAATCCACAGTTCTACGCTAAAGGGCTTTCTACGCTCGACGGCTACGAATCTACGACTTTTTGTTCGACAGCTACAAGTCGGGTTTTACGCCCGGATGCCTTTGTGCTTGGTAGCTTTTATGCTCGAGAGGCTACAAACCTACGACTTCACGCTCAGGAACTACAAGTCTATGATTTCACGCTCGATGGTGTTTAGTTTACGCTCAGAGGCTGCCAACTCATGATTTTACCCTCCATGACTTCCCGCACATCTGAAAGATATACATGCCAGAGTATGCGTACATCTGAACGATCCTCAAGGTGGTCAATTACAGGAGTTCACACAGAAGATACTCCTTCTTGACCTCAAGATATCCCAAGTACCCGAAGCATACAGAGTTCAACATTGAAAAATTACTCTTTTTTACGGGTCGAATCGAAGTTCATCCAGACTCCAGTCTGAACATTTCATCTACAAAGAGGGCAAATCAGTTTGACAGCCATTTCTCGCCCTGTTCTAAGGGATTTCCGAGAAATTATTTTTAAAGATGATGTCTGAACAAAGAAATTCTGTTTATCAGAAGTAACAGTTTAGGATTCTACGCGGTTCCTCACTCCTAAACAGCAGGACAGTTCAAACACTCGAATGCTAAAGCGGCTTTCTACGCATCCCTAGTTATGCGTAAAAGACAGGACAGGACCTAGCACTCTTTCTAAACAGAGTCGGCGTAAAGAATCAGACGTGTCGAAGCTACACATATTCAGACTTCACAGCAAAGTATGGCAAGATGATCATACGAAGAAGAAAGACGATTTTATTAAAAATTAAAGTCATGATTACATATGAGGGAAATCCAGTCTACAAGGGTTTTCTTTCTTCATTTTCATGACTAAATATGAGGGAAATCCCATCTACAAAAGGATTTTTCTCGTCGTCGTCGGAAGGCCACCCCCCAGAATCTGCTCTACCAGGTTCTTGCATGGGCGCCAATTCTTTATCTCTCCTCCAGCAGTTGGTCGATTTTCGCAACCGACTAAAAGGGTAAATGGAGGGAGAATACGGAACTGGGCCTGCCTAAATTATGCAGATCCCATGCTCCGTGTACCGTGGCAGATTGAGTTGAGGTATTTCACCCAACTCAATACCCGAGGTCAGAGCCAGTAGCTGCTCTCGTCCCCGGAGATAACGGGAGAAGGAGCCACTTGCAAGCAGCATGGTGAAATACGATTCTTCATCTCTCCCGAAGAACCACCATACAAAGTTGCTGAATATCCCGAGCAAAGGAGGCTATGATATCCCTCCATGATCCATCGTTGTAGAGGATATTTGCTCGAAGATGCCGTCTTTTTCGGCTCCTTACATGCTGGAAGAGCATGATCTTCTTCTTCCTCAAATCGGCCCGACGAACTACGGCCATCATCTCTGTATGATGAAGGAAGTGTGAGAAGAACAGGAGAACTCCTCAGCCTTTTTATAGGCGAGAGAGAGCATCGATCCCCAATGAATCTGCCATAAAGTCAGCCTCGACCGTTTCAAAACTCTATTCAGAAACGTTTCGAGTTACGAGGAGCGGGTCATGCTTCATTCAAAGCATTTCAAATTACGAGGAATTTAAAAGCTTTGAAGGGGGTCTTGTCGAAGCATGAAAAATACGCTGGAAGCTCTACGCAGCATATTGATACAAAAAAGCGTAAACAGAGGACTTCAGAGCCTTCAAGCATGCAAATAGAGCTTCTCCGCCAAAGCACAGTGAGAAATACAGGCTCAAGGACCATCCGCGTAGGACACATTGAAGTGTACGAGGGACGCTTCGTATTCTCCAAAGTGAACCTATCAAATCCTGCAATAAACCTGTCAAAGCCTGCAATGAACCTATCAGATCCTGCAATGAACCTGACGTCTCAACTTTTGACAAAGGGATACTGCTCGACTACCCAGGTGACGGCTATAATGATGGCGAGGTATTGCAACCCAGGCTGTCATTTACTGCCATTTCCCTTGCGTAAACCACTTTTACGTACACGGAGGAATACGCTGCCTATTTTATAAAGGGCAGATGAGAGCTCCTTACGCTGCACGGAAGACAAACCGCCTGCCACGTCAAAAGCTGTACCTCATACGAGATTCGAGGCACGTCTCTGCATTTTTTATGCACAGAGCGGTGACAGGTTCTCGAGGCACGTCTCTGCATTTGAAGCACCGAAAACTGACAGATGCCTGAGACACGTCTCTGCACCATACGCAGGCCAAGTGACAGACCTTCAAAATACGCCTCTGCGTTTAATGCACCGGATGATGGCAAATCTCCACAATTAATGCTGGGGATTTGATTATATCTCCAAAAGCTGTAATTCTGGCTAAAACATCCACATCCACTCGACCTCTGTGCCCATTCAGCTTCAGTACCTACTCAGCCTCTGTGCCCATTCAGCTTCGGTGCCTGCTCGGCTTTTACGCCTATTCAGCTTCGGTGCCTGCTCGGCTTCTACGCCTATTCAGCTTCGGTGCCTGCTCGGCTTCTACGCCCATTCAGCTTCGGTGCCTACTCAGCTTCTACGTCTACTCGGCCTTTATGACCACTCGGCTTCTACGCCTATTCGGCTTCTATGCTGGTTTGATAACTATTTGGCTTCTATGCCATGGTGACAGACATTGGCTTCTATGCCAACCTCTTCTACACGAGGGATACCTACCTGCGTGGCTTTTATGCCGTGATCTTCGTAGCGATTATACGCGTTTTGTCCCTTAGTTGGACCCGCGTCACACGCTCATTCAAAGTATCATCTATACGCAGGCTTTGGTTATTTTAACCGTTGTGTAAAAGGGTGCTGTACTTTCCACTACTCGATTTTTATACCGATTGAGTGGTCACTGTCACTAAAACTCTATAAATAGAGACCTCTATCAATGAGGAACAAGGTCGACAAATTGGAGGGTCGAAGAAGTTAGGTCTGAAAACTGATCAAGAGATCCAGTACCAAATCCAACGGTCGAGAGAGAGAGAGAAGAGTCCAGAGCTCAGGCAAAGAGAAGGGATCGACGACTTTGGCATGGCGTCCACCCTCTTCAGCAACCCTCGAAGCTGCTACCTGTCTTCCATGGCACTTCTTCAACATCGTATGGTCCAAGGGCTAAAGTGATCGACTGCAGATCAGACACCTATAGCAATATTCACCCAGATTAAATAAATTGTACTTAGACATCCTCGTGTAGGATCAAATTTGTACAATCTTGTTTGTAAACATAATAGAAGGGCGGGTCTTCGTACAAGACCTCATTTTTCGCATTTATCAAATCTTTTCTCGTTTATATTATTTCGAAATAGTAGTCGGATGAAAACAAATCCACTACCGAACCAGAATATAGAATAAACATGATAAATGCAATATAAGAATCTCAACTATTAATCACGGGCTCGAAGAGAAGGCCTCATCGCAATATACGTAGCAAGTCCGGATATATGCTTCTACGAATACTGTAACCCCCTGAATTTTCAAAATTATTAAAACTTGGATTTTTTCCAATTTTCTGAAATTTTCTGGGAATTTTCTGAAATTAAAATCAAGATTCTTAATTATCAAATAATTTTTAATTGTTAATAAATAATATTAAAATATTATGGAAATAACATTTTTTGGTGTAAAATAAAAAACTGGACTTAGGGTAATTTTTCTGGATTTTTTTGGGCCTCAGACCTATTTTTAAATACCTAAAAACTATTTTAATTAATTAATTATTTAATTAAATGATTTTATTAATATATATTTTTTTATTTTTTTTATTTTTCTCCTTGGGCCAGCCCGGCCCAGTGGACCGGCCCAGCAGCAGGCCAGCCCAAACCTTCCTACCGGGTCGGGTCGGGTCAGTCAGACCCGACCCGCCGCCTACCCGACCCGGAGACCGGTTTCCCTATCTCCCCCGTCCCCGCGCGTTTTCCGGCGAGCTCCGCGCCACCCGCCGCTCCGCCCGGCTCGCCCCGCCCTCCGCGGCCACGACCTCCCCCTCGCCCCGCCTTGACCGGCCTTCTCCCTCCTATAAAAGCCCCCTCTTCTTCTTCTTCCTCCCTCACTTCCATCCTCCCGACCGGAACCCTCCCGCCGGCGAACCACCACCCACCCGCTCCGGCCGCCCAACACGGCCCTCCACTGCCCCGACGACCTCCGTCCCTCTCCTCCTCTTCCCTCCGCCTCCGGCGTCCAGCAGCAGCGGAGGACAGCGAGCAGCAGCCGCCGTCCCCGGCGCCACCGGCCAGCACAGCGTCGGACACGAGAACAAAACCTAACCCTAAATCCCCAATTTCTTCGTGTCGTGTCGGACACGACACGGACACGAAAAGTCCCTGTTTCTCGAGCCTCGTTCAGGTACTCGTATCTTGCACCCTGTATCTCCATTTTCAATTCCGTAAATTACGTTGCGAAGCCTGTATGACCCTCTCGGTGCCCGGACAAACCGCTCGGGGCATCGCACACCGCGATCCAAAAACAGGAAAAACCAGACCCTGTTTCACCCCGGAACTGAGTATGCCCCGCCAAACGGGATGACTTAGTCCCGTGCGGTCTTCACAGATACGTGCGCATCGTCGATACGGACGTGTGAGATTTCACGGAAGCTGATTCGGGTGTGCGTGCACACCGAAATCAACGCGTATCCGCGGAAATCGCCCGTATCCGACTTTTCTGCTTTTTGCCCTAACTTCTTGTACACTCGTCGGATCGAGACGAAACTTGCGCCATCGGACTCGTAGCGATATGCTGGTCCTGTGGTTCAAGTTTGGTTCGATTCTGAGAACGTTGACGAAATCGCGTGTCGTGGGCCCCACAGGCCCCGTTCGACTGGCGATTTTGTGATCGGCTCATCGGAATCTAAATCTGGAAGTTCCGTTGGGTTCGTATCAGCGTTCTTGACCTGTTGACACTAAGTTTGGTGAATTTGGAGACCGTTGACCCGGACACGTTTTTCGGTGCAAAGCCGGCCCACCAGCGGACCCCGTTTTGACCCAAAACTGCCGTTTTGCCCTTGTCTCCAAATTGGATCCAAGGACAGGCATTTCTAGCTATTTGACATCTTTTGAGCGTAATGGTAATGTCTATTTCAGCTTTTGGACTCATCTCTGGAAATTTCTCCAAGAACAATTAATCAGATCCAAACAACAGGCAAGTACCTGCACTTCAAGTTAAATCTTTATATTGTGATAATTAATTCCCTGCTTTACTAGTATCCTTGATGATTACACCTAGTGTTAGGAATACTGGAATTCATGTCTTGAATATTTGGAGTTCATGTCTTATTTTTCATGTCGGGTGGGAGAATACTAGAAGGCATGTAGTTTACCCTTCCCCTTGTCATGTTTAATAGCTGTTGGTACGCGACTGTACCTCAGTCGGATCTCAATTTTCCCTGTTTAATAGCCGTTTATGATGGCCGGATTAGCCTTATAAACCCCTACATGCCAACTATGTATTCTAAAACAAACACAAGTTCACACAGATAGCTTCTGGTCTTGTTATAGTTCTTGCTGACTGTTGTAGTTTCATTTCCTGTCTCATTTATTTCTGTTTTCTTATATTCCTGTTTATAGTTTTCACTCTGAGATATTGATGTTCTTCTATGCAATTTCTCATTATTGATACTCAATTTAATTGTCATAAATATTTAGTTTAATCTTGTTGTGCATTGTGTACTTTGCTCCTTTCCTGACTGGATCTGTTGATTTAGGCGATGATGAGGACCTTGCCCCTACATATTATGGTCCCTATAAGGGTACAGATGATACTTATAAGGAGCCAGATCCCACCCAGGAGACCCCTGCTGTAGAGTAGATAGCAGTAGCTATAGTTATTTATTGCTCTTATCTTAGTAATCGGGTTTGTCCCCGATTTTATTCTGATTTTTGTACTAAACATTTGAATCTGTTGTCGCATATATTTTATTTGAAATCTTAAGTTTCTGTTTCCCATCATTATCTTGCCTATGTTATTTGTGAATGAGCTAGTTTAGTTAAGTGTGGATTTGACCTAGACAGCGTACTACCGCCGACTCTGCGGCGTAGGCTGGACGTACCCACGCACTCGTGCCCGAATTTCCGGGTGCGGGTCGTGACACATTTTTATGGTGGCCCATGCAGGTCCTATCCTTAAATAGGGTAATACCCTAGGACAGGGTATGGAATAAGATTGAGGATTCTAGGAAAAGCTCATTCACAGTATAGGGTCCTTATTTTAATTCTTGATATCATTTTTTGCTCAATTTTCCTATCGCCCTTGATTTCCAAGTAATCTATTCTGATCTCCCTGTCCCTTAATCTTTCAGAATGGTCCAGACAAGGAACACAGTAGGAGGCACATCAGAACCAGCTGAGCAAAATATGCCCGAGACTCTTGCACTCCCGCCACCTCCATCTGTTCCGGCAGTTACTCTGGATGGGGCACAACTACTTGGAGTGTTCCAGGGACTAGTGGAATCCCAGAAAGAACAGACTGCACTTCTGCGGACCAGCCTCTCAGAAGCTCTTAGGTCCCAGGAGTCGCCACTCAAGAGGCCAGGGAGTGCCTAAGACTTCAAGAATCTTAGACCCCTGGAATTCTACGGAACTGAGGGCATTCTCTATGCCGATGAGTGGATAGAGAATGTCGAGAGACTCCTGAAGACTGCTCGGCTTCCTGATGATCTCAAAGTAGAATCCGCAAGCCTGCAACTGTTCGACATAGCTCGAACCTGGTTCAGAGATGAACCCCAACTTTCTGCTCCTGACCTCACCTGGGAGGACTTCAAGAGGCTATTCAAGGAAAAATTCTACCCCGAAGTGGCTCGGAAAGCTCTCGAAAGCCAATTCGAGAGACTGGAACAAGGTAACCTGTCTGTTGATGAGTATACTGCTGAATTTAGCAGGTTAAGCCACTTTGCGGAGTACATGGTTCGTACCCTGGAGGACAGAGCCCGTAGATTCAAGAAGGGGCTGTCTCCGGATATTTGCCTTGCTGTCACCACCAGCCGAGCTCGCACCTATGAAGAAATCCTGAGCGTGGCACAAGGCATTGAGAGAGACATGGGGCATAAACTAAAACGAGAGAGAGATACCGGAAATGCGGGACCCAACAAACGCCGTTTTCATCAACAACAACAGCAGAGGGCCCCTCAGCAAACTCAGCGTCCTCTCCCTCGAGCTCCAACACCCCAACACTAGGCTCAAGGACAGAACCAACAAGCTGCTACTTGTAACTTTTACCAAAAACCAGGTCATACTTGGCAAGTCTGCAGGAAGAGGCTAGGTGCCTGCCTCTACTGTGGCTCAGCAGCGCATCAAATGAGGGACTGTCCTGCTGCTCAAGGACGCACCGCTGCACCAAAGGCTCCAGTCCAGGCCAGGGCCCCAGCAGCACAACAGAGGGGACCCCCGCTTCCAACACAACAACAACGCTTTGCTCAGCACCAACAGCAGCAACAGAGGGGTACACCGCAGCAAGGTCGTGCTTATGCAATGACCCTGGAAGAAGCTGAAGCCACAGCAGACGTGATCAAAGGTTCTGTGCTTATAAATTCAATACCAGCTATTACTTTATTTGACTTTGGAGCTTCACATTCATTCATGTCAGTAGATTTCCTTATGAAGCATAGCTTAATCACTAAACCCCTTAGGAATTGTTATAAGATCATTACCGGTGGAGGAATTATCCCGGTTAGTGATGCCTGTAACAATTGTCCTATTACATTATGTGGAAGAGAACTGTATGCTAGGCTACTCGTAATGCCAGTTCCCAGTTTTGATATTATACTGGGTATGGATTGGTTGAGTCAACATCATGCCACTATAGACTGCCACCGAGGTAGTATAATCTTCAGGCCCCTTGACAAGCCAGAATTTAAATTTGCTAGAGGTTCTAGAGAAATGGCTAATAACAAAATTTGTGGAGCCCTAGTAACAGAAGAATTGCCTATCATCTCTGAATATCTTGATGTCTTCCCTGAGGATCTCCCAGGCTTACCCCCAGACCGAGAAGTTGAATTCTCTATTGACTTAGTGCCGGGAGCAGCACCAATATCTCAAAATCCCTACAGAATCAACAAGAAGGAGATAATAGAACTAAATGAGCAAATCAAAGAGCTAGAAGACAAATGTTTCATTAGGTCTAGTGTCTCACCCTGGGGAGCTCCAGTATTATTTGTGCCCAAGAAGGACGGAACATCCCGAATGTGTATTGACTATAGGGCCTTGAATGCCTTAACAATTAAGAATAAGTATCCCCTACCTAGGATAGATGACTTATTTGATCAGTTAAGTGGAGCTCGGGTATTTTCAAAGATTGATTTGAGGTCTGGTTACCACCAAGTAAGGGTGAGAAATGAAGACATCCCTAAAACTGTTTTCAATACCCAGAACGGACACTACGAATTCTTAGTAATGCCGTTCGGGTTGACGAATGCACCAGCAGTTTTTATGAACTTGATGAACAGAGTCTTTCAGAAATATCTAGACAAATTTGTAGTGGTCTTTATTGATGATATTTTAATCTACTCCAAGACCCCCGAAGAACATGAAGAACATTTGAGGTTAGCATTGGAGACTTTGAGGAAGGAAAAACTTTATAGAAATTATCTAAATGTGCATTCTTCCTAGACAAAGTAGAATTCTTGGGACATGTTGTGACTGGAGATGGAATAGCAGTAGATCCTAAGAAGATAGCGGCAGTAGAATCCTGGCCCACTCCAGACTCGGTAGCAGAAATTATAAGTTTCCTGGGATTAGCTGGCTACTATCGGAAGTTCGTGAAGGACTTTGCTAGAATTGCTGAACCCATGACAAAATTAACAAGAAAGGATGAAGAGTTCACCTGGACCGATGAATGTCAGCATGCTTTTGAGGAATTGAAGAAAAGGCTGACTACTGCCCCTATTCTGACCTTACCTTCTGGAACCGGAGGTTTCGCTATTTATAGTGATGCTTCTGGAAAAGGTCTAGGTTGTGTATTGGAGCAGAAAAAGAAAGTAATAGCATATGCCTCTAGACAGCTTCGACCTCATGAAAAGAACTATCCAACTCATGATTTAGAACTGGCAGCTGTCATCTTTGCTCTTAAGCTATGAAAGCATTATCTTTATGGAGAAAGGGTGGAAATATTTACGGACCATAAAAGTCTAAAATATATCTTCACCCAGAAAGAGCTAAACATGAGGCAAAGAAGGTGGCTGGAACTAATGAAAGATTTTGATATCACCCTTCAATATTATCCTGGGAAGGCCAATGTAGTTGCTGATGCTCTAAGCAGATATCCTGTGGCGATATACTTGACTATGGACCGACACTTGCTCGAGGACCTGGAAAGTTTAGGTATTGAGGTAATTATCCCAGGAAAAGAAGGCCAAATGATGAACTTGCAGATACAGTCTACCTTAATTGACAAGATCAAGGAGACTCAGTTTCAAGACGAAGGCCTGCGAAGCCTTCGAGGTCAAGTGCAAGCTGGATTAGTGGAAGATTTCAGAATTCATGAAGATGGATCACTGAGGCATGGCGATAGATTGTGTGTACCTCAAGGAGACATAAGGGAAGAAATTATGCAAGAGGCGCACAGATCGCAATACTCTATACATCCAGGAGTCAACAAGATGTACAAGGACCTGAGGACGCATGTTTGGTAGCATGGCATGAAAAGAGAAGTAGCCAGGTTCGTATCTCGTTGTTTAGTGTGCCAACAAGTCAAGGCAGAAAGACAAAGACCTGGAGGATTGCTTCAACCACTACCCATTCCGGAGTGGAAATGGGAACATATTACAATGGATTTCATTTCCGGACTTCCAAGGACACCTAGTGGAAAGGATGCAATTTAGGTTATAGTAGATAGACTGACCAAGTCTGCACATTTTCTACCTTTCAAAGTAGGGCTATCTACAGAGAAGCTGGCAGATTTATATATCAGACATATTGTTAGGTTGCATGGAGTTCCAGTAAGTATTATCTCCGACCGAGATTCAAGATTCACCTCTCACTTCTGGAAGAGCTTACAAGCCAGTTTGGGGACTCAACTCAAATTCAGCACAGCTTATCATCCCCAAACCGATGGACAATCGGAACGTACAATCCAGACACTTGAAGATATGCTTCGTACATGTGTTCTAGATTTTAGAGGATCCTGGGAAGACTATCTACATCTGGTGGAGTTCTCTTATAATAACAGTCACCAAGCAAGTATTGAGATGACTCCATTTGAAGCTCTATATGGACGAAGATGTCGTACCCCGCTATCATGGGACGATGTTGGAGAAAGAGCCCTGCTGGGACCAGAGATGGTGATCGATTCAACTGAGAAGGTAAAACAAATAAGGGACAGACTTCGAGTAGCTCAAGACAGGCAACGACATTGGGCAAATAGCCACCGAAGGCCCTTAGAATTTGAGGTAATTAAATTTATGAAATTCAAGTCAATTTAAACATTTTTTTGATTATGGAACTAAGACTTGATTATGACTTTATTAAAGGTTGGAGAACTGGTATTCTTGAAGATCTCTCCGACACGTGACACCATTAGGTTCGAAAGAAGTGGAAAACTCAGCCCAAGATTTATTGGACCTTTTGGCATACAGGAGAAAATCGGAGAAGTGGCATACCGACTGGCATTGCCACCCTCTCTGGATGGAGTCCATAACGTCTTCCATGTGTCGCAGCTGAGGAAATATGTGTCAGATCTCAGCCACATTTTGGATCACTCAGAGCTCGAAGTAGGCCCAAGTTTGACTTACCAAGAGCAACCCGTGGAGATACTGGATCGATCGGAGAAAGTTCTACGGAACCAGGTTATCTCCCTTGTTCGCGTAGCCTGGAAGCACCATTCTCCCGGCGAATCCACCTGGGAGCGAGAAGACGAGATTAGAGAGCGCTACCCTTACCTTTTTGAACCCTGAGGTATATTTAATTCTCGACCTTTCCTTTCGTACCATTGTTATTCTTAAATTTCGAGGACGAAATTTTTATAAGTTGGGTAGATTGTAACCCCCTGAATTTTCAAAATTATTAAAACTTGGATTTTTCCCAATTTTCTAGAATTTTCTGAGAATTTTTGAAATTAAAATCAAGATTCTTAATTATCAAATAATTTTTAATTGTTAATAAATAATATTAAAATATCATGGAAATAATATTTTTGGGTGTAAAATGAAAAACTGAACTTAGGGTAATTTTTCTGGATTTTTTTGGGCCTCAGAGCTATTTTTAAATACCTAAAAACTATTTTATTTAATTATTTATTTAATTAAATGATTTTATTAATATATATTTTTTTATTTTATATTTTTTTTATTTTTCTCCTTGGGCCGGCCCAGCCTAGTGGACCGGCCCAGCAGCAGCCCAGCCCAACCCTTCCTACCGGGTCGGGTCGGGTCAGTCAGACCCGACCCGCCGCCTACCCGACCCGGAGACCGATTCCCCCATCTCCCCCGTCCCCGCGCGTTTTCCGGCGAGCTCCGTGCCACCCGCCGCTCCGCCCGGCTCGCCCCGCCCTCCGCGGCCACGACCTCCCCCTCGCCCCGCCTTGGCAGGCCTCCTCCCTCCTATAAAAGCCCCCTCTTCTTCTTCTTCCTCCCTCACTTCCATCCTCCCGACCGGAACCCTCCCGCCGGCGAACCACCACCCACCCGCTCCGGCCGCCCAGCACGGCCCTCCACTGCCCCGACGACCTCCGGCCCTCTCCTCCTCTTCCCTCCGCCTCCGGCGTCCAGCAGCAGCGGAGGACAGCGAGCAGCAGCCGCCGTCCCCGGCGCCACCCCGCTCCGCCGTGCCTCCGCCCGGCCCCGCCTCGGCGTCCCCGGCCGTCCCGGCTAGCACAGCGCCGTTCAGCCCTCCTCCGGCCGGCTGTCGTCTGAGTCCGGCGAGAACAAAACCTAACCCTAAATCCCCAATTTCTTCGTGTCGTGTCGGATACGACACGGACACGAAAAGTCCCTGTTTCTTGAGCCTCGTTCTGGTACTCGTATCTTGCACCCTGTATCTCCATTTTCAATTCCGTAAATTACGTTGCGAAGCCTGTATGACCCTCTCGGTGCCCGGACAAACCGCTCGGGGCATCGCATACCGCGATCCAAAAACAGAAAAAACCAGACCCTGTTTCACCCCGGAACTGAGTACGCCCCGCCAAACGGGACGACTTGGTCGCGTACGGTCTTTACAGATAAGTGCGCATCGTCGATACGGACGTGTGAGATTTCATGGAAGCTGATTCGGGTGTGCGTGCACACCGAAATCAACGCGTATCCGCAAAAATCGCCCGTATCCGACTTTTCTGCTTTTTGCCCTAACTTCTTGTACACTCGTCGGATCAAGACGAAACTTGCGCCATCGGACTCGTAGCGATACGCTGGTCCTGTGGGTCAAGTTTGGTTCGATTCTGAGAACGTTGACAAAATCGCGTGTCGTGGGCCCCACAAGCCCCGCTCGACGGGCGATTTTGTGATCGGCTCATCGGAATCTAAATCTGGAAGTTTCGTTGGGTTCGTATCAGCGTTCCAAACCTGTTGACACTAAGTTTGGTGAATTTGGAGACCGTTGACCCGGACACATTTTTGGTGCAAAGTGGGCCCACCAGCGGATCCTGTTTTGACCCGAAACTGCCGTTTTGCCCTTGTCTCCAAATTGGACCCAAGGACAGGCATTTCTAGCTATTTGACATCTTCTGAGCGTGATGGTAATGTCTATTTCAGCTTTTGGACTCATCTCTGGAAATTTCCCCAAGAATAATTAATCAGATCCAAACAACAGGCAAGTACCTGCACTTCAAGTTAAATCTTTATATTATGATAATTAATTCCCTGCTTTACTAGTACCCTTGATGATTACACCTAGTGTTAGGAATATTGGAATTCATGTCTTGAATATTTGGAGTTCATATCTTGTTTTTCATGTCGGGTGGGAGAATACTAGAAGGCATGTAGTTTACCCTTCCCCTTGTCATGTTTAATAGCTGTTGGTACGCGACTGTACCTCAGCCGGATCTTAATTTTCCCTGTTTAATAGCCGTTTATGACGGTCGGATTAGCCTTATAAACCCCTACATGCCAACTATGTATTATAAAACAAACACAAGTTCACACAGATAGCTTCTGGTCTTGTTATAGTTCTTGCTGACTGTTGTAGTTTCATTTCCTGTCTCATTTATTTCTGTTTTCTCATATTCCTGTTTATAGTTTTTACTCTGAGATATTGATGTTCTTCTATGCAATTTCTCATTATTGATACTCAATTTAATTGTCATAAATATTTAGTTTAATCTTGTTGTGCATTGTGTACTTTGCTCCTTTCCTGACTGGATCTGTTGATTTAGGCGATAATGAGGACCTTGCCCCTACATATTATGGTCCCTATGAGGGTACAGATGATACTTATAAGGAGCCAGATCCCACCCAGGAGACCCCTGCTGCAGAGTAGATAGCAGTAGCTATAGTTATTTATTGCTCTTATCTTAGTAATCGGGTTTGTCCCCGATTTCATTCTGATTTCTGTACTAAACATTTGAATCTGTTGTCGCATATATTTCATTTGAAATCTTAAGTTTCTGTTTCCCATCATTATCTTGCCTATGTTATTTGTGAATGAGCTAGTTTAGTTAAGTGTGGATTTGACCTAGACAGCGTACTACCGTCGACTCTGCGGCGTAGGCTGGACGTACCCACGCACTCGTGCCCGAATTTTCGGGTGCGGTTCGTGACAAATACTCATGAACAATACACCTGGAAAGGTCCAGGTCCTCAGAAGGACATAATAAGATACATAAAAGCATGCCATAAAGCAAATACTGTAAAAACTTGAGGGTGACCTAACCAGCTAAGTGAAATGCACTTTGAAGACAACCTTGGTACGTATGGGTAGGTGAAAGGTATAAAGCATAGCGTGGAGCCAGAGACTAAGTATCTTGCATTAGCTGTAAACTGGATGCCAGATGTATATGCTGACTACATCACCGATCATGATAGCGCGCAGCTAGTAATCTCTGCTGGATATATCGACAAGCATATACTCCCATAACCGGGCAACACTGATCCCATAACCGGGTAGCACTGATCCCATAACCGGGTAACACTAATCCCATAACCGGGTAACACTGGCCCATAATTGGGTAACACTGAGGCTCATGGCCCCGCAGTTTACTCTGAAACTACGACAACCAAATGTCTGTCCCATACACATACTAATTGTCTTTCCCGCCCGATCTATGCATGTTGT
Organism: Iris macrosiphon; assembly: GCA_036927795.1. Lineage (NCBI taxonomy): Eukaryota > Viridiplantae > Streptophyta > Magnoliopsida > Asparagales > Iridaceae > Iris > Iris macrosiphon. The sequence goes on along the minus strand of JAYESA010000009.1, from coordinate 66,217,471 downwards.
ATCCACAACACGCAGTAGCTACTACACCGAGACGGAGTGCAAGTATCGGTGTTGTAACTCTGGCTCATAGTCTATCGTTAGAATGATAGTCCAACCTCACAACCAAACAAGGACAAGGATTGGACCTTCGTACTATAATAGTCTATGTTCCGACTACTAATAACTGCTAAGTCTCTAACATGCAACACTATTAGCAGTTATACCCTAACCGTCGCACGACCTACACGTACAGGTGGCCAACCGCATTCGCAAGTCTGTGCCCTACATGAGACTCACAACACGTGTAAGAAATATGTCAAGGCCTGGGGAGTCATACCAATAACTCCACAACTTTAGGTGGGTCTACTAGACACTAGGTCAGACACAAGTCCTAACGTCAACGCCTCCGTTAACTGCACCCGAGTCTCTCTCGGACGCGCATAATTAAATAAATAAATATTCAACTAATAATATAGATAGTACAACAAGGCAAGGTATACTTGCCTGCTCTAAAAAAAAGGATGAAGCCGTAACTCAAGGCGTCGTCTGATCTATCCGTCACATAAATTAAACAAGTTAGGTTACAAAAGTGGATGAATAGGTTCCTCCATTTTAATCTATTTTAATTCTGAATAAAATAAACTAAAATTGTATTTTAATCTTATTATAATCTGATTTTATTGTTAAACTCTAATTTTGGTCCAAAGAAAGTCAACTTTACGGATTTGTGATCCTTGGCACGCAAATCGAGGCAATCCGTTGACCAAAAGTCAACCAACTCAAATCCTGGATTTGTGTGTGGAATCCTATAGATTTTAATGCTACATAAATTTTAGAATTGACAGTTTCATAAAATCATAAGTCGGTAAAGAGTTATGGCCACAAGGGCGCACAGATGATAATTTTTAGTGGTTTCCTATTTACGTCTACGTTGCACAAATTTTACAGTAGAATAAACATATATATTAAATTCTGGAAAAATAATTTTATATAATTTTATCATGTAAGATTTTTGAAACTTCAAACGGCTCGTAATTCTGAGTTCGGGATCTTCCGAAATCTTGAAAATACGAAAACACGTCTGATTTCGGACAGCTAGCACTTTCGGAATATTCGGGATAAATAGGTTCTAAAATTATTAAAATAATTTATATACTTATAAAAATAACTTTGATATGGTTCTAACAAAAAACTGGAGCACATTTGGAGTCCGGAGCTAGGAGATATCGTCTTTTTAAGTCGTCATAACTACTAGAAAATGAGGCTGAATTTATGATGAATTTTGACTGTTTTTGGACGAAAAAGAGAGAAGTTTGGGGAAGAAAAATATGAAAGATGATTTTATTCCATAAGTCTAATAGGTATTTATAATGGTAGAGACTACTTAATTGAATACGGCTAGGATTGGCTAATTTGGATATGATTAGGATCAGTTTAAATAAGGATAGGATATGCATGAAGTTGTTTTCCTAGTAGGCTCAGGATTTAAATTAATTTAAAATATAGTTTAAATTTATCTCAATAATTTATAATATTAAATAGAATTAAAGATAATACAAATAATTTATATATAATCTTATTAATATCTATTAACACTAAATTATCATCTATCTGATATTAAGACTTTATATATCCAAATAAATCCTCAAAAATTCCAAAAATCCAATAATTCCTTAAAATTCTAAATAAATATTTATATAAGTAAATATATCAAGAAATTTATTTTCTAATTAACTAAGAGAATACTCTAAGAAAATTTTAACATCTATAATAAATATAATAATATAAAATACACAAAAAAATATCTATTTTGGGGTGAGGGGGTTTACAATCTTCCCAACTTAAAAGAATTTTGTCCTCGAAATTAAAATAAGGCATGGTTTATCTCTATCTAATCTCACTTGGTTATAGTCTAAAAGAATTTACCTCAAGTTTTAACAATGCGGTTTTTATCCAACTTAAAATTTACCCATCTATCATCCAAGGCTATATATCTAAGAAAGCTATTCCTCCAATTATTTAATCATGTTATTTAATCCTCAAAGTTTTAACACCAAACATATCATCTATGATATTTCCTTAATTGACTATAAAAGGGAGTCAAAAAGTCATATGATTAGCCTATGGGGTATATCTAGTACTTATCAGTGTATCAACTCATAATCGGCACGAGCGTTCGTCTTTCCGGAATAAGGGAAGACGGATAGCAATAATAAGAGTTCAAGGGAAAGGTAATAGAATAGAAATGTGGGAATCAAGGCGTTTAAAGAATTCAAATAGGAATTGTCAAGGCAGTTGTGGATTGAAACCCTATTTGGCAAATTCTTATTCGCATGCTCGTATTAGTAAAGTTATGTAACTGGTACGATATGCTCAGACATATCTAGAGGATAAGTACGTTCGTCTACTAGTCACTATATATCTTAATCCACGTAAAGTAGTTATGCGAGGGGCGAACCAAGCGCACTATGGTTGATCAGACCGTAATACACTGATTCTAAAATGTATTAGTGTAGCGCTCCAATAATACATATGTCATAAATAAGTTTGATAAAGAATAAGCTTGCAAAACTAGGCTATAATAGCAGCATAAGTCAAGGTAGTAAAGCAAATATAAGTACGCTAGATTATGATGAGAGAAATTTCAAAATAATTCGAGTTCACAAAAATATAAGACTCTTCAGTCTCTACAGTTATCATACCAACTCCTTGTCTAAGTCGTCAGTCGACTAAATAGGGATATGGGCCTCTAATTTCTACAGTCTGCATAAACACTATCGTCTTATACTAGCATACAAGTAATATCATTCAGTTATACTTCGTCAATGGGTCGAGAGGACTACGTGATACTATGTTGCGAGGCATACTACCCAACTTAAAATAATAAATTAATACGGTAATGCCTTAAGGAAAATATAGGAATTCCTGTTAAGGTTTACGAGAAGAGGTCTTGGTACTTATTAGAGTACCCTATTATATAGGTTATGGTCATCTTAAGTCTTAGTCATAGTGCTCATAGAACAAAAGGGTTAACATTAAGAATGGAAGCGTTAGGTGGCACGACAGAAGAACATAATTAGTCATTGCACAACTCGCGAGCGCTAAGGTCTCGGAGGAACTAATGTGAAATTAAATAGAAGGACTCTAGATATCATCACGGTTTTCTAAGGGGAAGGTGGTATGCTAATCTCTGTGTTTGAGGTTTGATCGAGAAAAATATTCTAAGCATTGCTCTTGGCTTTCTAAAGTACTGCCTGCTAATCTCAAGACAAGAGTCTAAATGTATAGTTCTATAATACTATCTTACCATGAAAGCTAGGTTAGCCCTAATATTTAACCTTATGTTTCTATTGGTTCCTTAATACTAGGGTCAAACCTCATGGTCAACTTTCTAACTACTCTAGTGGTGTCTACACCACTCTCAAGTCTTCATACATATATCAAGGGATAATGGTACATCAATCTATAGGTAAGGGGTGCTAGGGTTTCATTAAGTATTCTAGTTGTACTCTTAATAGGAAGGTTACCCTACTTATTATCTAACAACAGGGACTTCTATATTCTAGGAGAAGGCTATACACTAAGAACTATTAGGGAAGCACATGAATCAAGCAGGATGTAGATATTCAAATAAAACAGATTGGAAGAAAGGTGAATCATAGTCAATTATGGATGAGATCCTATACCCTATTCGTAGGTACAGGCTTGCTCGGTACAGTAACGTAACCGAGAAAATATGCTCTTGACCTGCATGGGCCACCACTAAAAACATGTCACGCCCCAGTCCCAAAATATGTAGGACTAGGACACGTAAGCATGCCAGCCGTATGAATATGGCACTCCAATATATGGAAACCATAACACACGTACGCTTTAGTATGAATAACAATTCACAAGTGGTAAACATATATGTCACAGGGCATAACTGAATCTCATCCACAGAAATTATATATAAATGAATAACCAATATTTATAACTAGATCTCAATATAAAGTATCTAATGATGGTAGTTGGATGAAAACAAATCCACTACCGAACCAGAATATAGAATAAACAAGATAAATGTAATATAAGAATCTCAACTATCAATATCACGGGCTCGAAGAGAAGGCCTCATCGTAATATATATAGCAAGTCCGGATCTACGCTCCTGCGAATACTCATGAACAATACACCTGGAAAGGGCCAGGTCCTCAGAGGGACATAACAAGATACATAAAAGCATGCCATAAAGTAAATACTGTAAAAACTCGAGGGTGACCTAACCAGCTAAGTGAAATACACTTTAAAGATAACCTTGGTACGTATGGGTAGGTGAAAGGTATAAAGCATAGCGTCGAGCCAGAGGCTAAGTATCTGGCATTAGCTGTAAACTGGATGCCAGATGTATATGCTGACTACATCACCGATCATGATAGCGTGTAGCTAGTAACCTCTGCCGGATGTATCGACAAGCATATACTCCCATAACCGGGCAACACTGATCCCATAACCGGGTAGCACTGATCCCATAACCGGGTAACACTAATCCCATAACCGGGTAACACTGGCCCATAACTGGGTAACACTGAGGCTCATGGCCCCGCAGTTTACTCTGAAACTACGGCAACCAAATGTCTGTCCCATACGCCTACTAATTGTCTTTCCCGCCCAATGATCTATGCATGTTGTATCCACAACACGCAGTAGCTACTACACCAAGACGGAGTGCAAGTATCAGTTTCATAACTCTGGCTCATAGTCTATCGTTAGAACGATAGTCCAACCTCACAACCAAACAAGGACAAGGATTGGACCTTCGTACTACAATAGTCTATGCTCCGACTACTAATAACTGCTAAGTCTTTAACATGCAACACTATTAGCAGTTATACCTTAACAGTCGCACGACCTACTCATACAGGTGGCCAACCGCTTACGCAAGTTTGTGCCCTACATGAGACTCACAATACGCGTAAGAAATGTGTCAAGGCCTGGGGAGTCATACCAATAACTCTACGACTTTAGGTGGGTCTACTAGACACTAGGTCAGACACAAGTCTTAACGTCAACGCCTCCGTTAACTACACCCGAGTCTCTCTCGGACGCGCACAATTAAATAAATAAATATGTAACTAATAATATAGAATTTAAACAGTACAACAAGGCAAGGTATACTTCTCTGCTCTAAAAAAGGATGAAGCCGCAACTCAAGGCGTCGTCTGATCTACCCGTCACATAAATTAAACAAGTTAGGTTACAAAAGTGGATGAATAGGTTCCTCCATTTTAATCTATTTTAATTCTGAATAAAATAACCTAAAATAGTATTTTAATCTTATTTTAATCTGATTTTATTGTTAAACTCTAATTTTGGTCCAAAGAAAGTCAACTTTACGGATTTGTGATCCTTGGCACGCAAATCGAGGCAATCCGTTGACCAAAAGTCAACCAACTCAAATCCTGGATTTGTGTGTGGAATCCTATAGATTTCAATGCTACATAAATTTTAGAATTGACAGTTTCATAAAATCATAAGTCGGTAAAGAGTTATGGCCACTAGGGCGCACAGATGATAATTTTCGGTGGTTTCCTTTTTACGTCTACGTTGCACAAATTTTACAGTAGAATAAACATATATATTAAATTCTGGAAAAATAATTTTAGATAATTTTATCATGTCAAATTTTTAAAACTTCAAACGGCTCGTAATTCCGAGTTCGGGATCTCCCGAAATCTTGAAAATACAAAAATATATCTGATTCCGGACAGCTGGCACTTTCGGAATATTCTGGATAAATAGGTTCTAAAATTATTAAAATAATTTATATACTTAGAAAACTAACCTTGATATGGTTCTAACAAAAAAACTGGAGCGCATTTAGAGTCCGGAGCTAGGAGATATCGTCTTTTTAAGTCGTCATAACTACTAGAAAATGAGGCTGAATTTATGACAAATTTTGACTGTTTTTTGGACGAAAAAGAGAGGAGTTTGGGGAAGAAAAATATGAAAGATGATTTTATTCCATAATTCTAATAGGTATTTATAATGGTAGAGACTACTTAATTGAATACGAGTAGGATTGGCTAATTTGGATATGATTAGGATCAGTTTAAATAAGGATAGGATTGCATGAAGTTATTTTTCTAGTAGGCTCAGGATTTAAATTAATTTAAAATATAGTTTAAATTTATCTCAATAGTTTATAATATTAAATATAATTAAATATAATACAAATAATTTATATATAATCTTATTAATATCTATTAACACTAAATTAGCATCTATCTGATATTAAGACTTTATATATCCAAATAAATCCTCAAAAATTCCAAAAATCCAATAATTCCTAAAAATTCTAAATAAATATTTATATAAGTAAATATATTAAGAATTTTATTCTCTAATTAACTAAGAAAATACTCTAAGAAAATTTTAACATCTATAATAAATATAATAATATAAAATACACAAAAAAAAATTTATTTTGGGTGAGGGGGTTTACAGCTTTCAGTGGCAGCAGCACTGTAGTGTAAGCTAGGGTAGAGATTGAGTGAGTTGAGTTGAGTTGTCTGTTTGCACAGAGCAAGGTTAGAGTGCTCAAATGTTCAGGAATTATAAGTGTCTAGTGATGTGGTACCAATAGTGATGTATTTTGGTGTGTGAGTATAGTCGAGGTATGTTAAGAGGAATTGGGGTATCTTGAGTGTAGGTATTATGGTATCTAATATGTTAAAGTATCATGATACTTAGTAGCAAGTAGAGTATTTTGGCAAGGTTGTGTTGTAATGTGTTGTATTAAGTAAGGTTCAGTTGGTTGAGTGCCTTAAGGAAAAAATATTTAGGTATTGGAAGTGTAAGTGTACCTAAGACTGAAATGACAGGGGGTGTTGGCTTTGAATCGAGTTCAGGATATTAAAGGCATAAGATGCAGGAAGCAACTGAATATGTGTTGCTGTGTACTTGTAACAGTTAGTGGTGTGAGGTAAGTACTGCCGAACCAAACCAAGCATTAGTGCAAATAAGTTTTGCAAAAAGTGAAGAATGCATCAGTAGCAAAAAACTGAAAAGAGGGGGTGGGTTTGAAATGGGACATAGGGATTTCAAGTTTGGGGGTACTAGTAAGAAGTGTCAGGTTTTGTGAGGGAAAGAAGGTATAGAATGAAGTAAAGTTTTGGAATTGGAATTTAGGTATTAAATGAGTACCAATGTATATGAGATATATATGTTAGTAGACCTAGTGTAGCTAGTAACAATATAGTATTAGTTTGGACTTCCTGAGATTAACTAAGTATTAGTTAGTATATCACTGTCATCTAATGGTGGGTATAGTATCACCAAGGTAATATATAGCTAAGGTAAGTTTATATAGATAAGATATTAACTAATACTTAGTAGTAACTAGTATAAGCTAGGGTAATTTAGTATGACCAATAATTAATAAGTATTGGCTAGTATTGACTAGATTGACCTTAATATGACTTAGCAAATCTAGAGTAGCAAGGTATAGACCTAGTTAACCTAGTATGCCCTAGAATTGGCCTAGAAATACCACCTATAGCTAATTTAACATGGTTATCTTTTCAATTCACTCTTTAACATTGATATTCCTTATTTAGGACTTTTGGACTCCAGGATGAGCACTATTTACTGTTCCTTATTTCGGAGGCCAGGCGAGTACATTCTCTAATAGTTTCTATTATTTGATAATTTTTATATTTCAAGTACTTAGAAATGCTGCATCTGATTCTTGACACTTTGGTACACGAACTAGTATATAGCTTGGATCTTCAGTCATGGAATGTTATATTGGTTATCGTATTGACATCGTACATGATATTGATATTAGATATTGTATATGGTATTATTATTGGATATTGATCGTGTATCATAACGTGTCATGGTTGGATCCACTATACTAGTTGGGGGCGGAAGAAATTGCTAGTAAGAGATGTGATCATATTCCTATTATAAATTATAAAACATTGTTAGTGTTAATCATACATTTCACGTAGGATTAACCATGTCATATAGCTATCGTACAAGTTCCCAAGCCGGTCACATATCGAAACTAGTATTTCAAATACTTAAAATAGTTGTAGTTCTTCATATTTCGTTTTATAGATTACATTGCCTTGTATCTGATATTGTAGTTCATTTCTCTTCAATTCATATATGCACTGCTATACCTTATTGCTTACATTGCATGTTCTTTTTATTATTTGCCATTGCATTCAGTTTATTGTTTTCTCACAGTATATAGCATCCTCTATTTATTATTTTATAGTCCTTGTTAATTAATTGGAACTGTTATCGGGTTATACTTCGCTCAAATCCTGACTAGATATATACTTTTTAGACTGCGACTTAGAGGACTGGTGTCCGACATATTACGGACCACATGGAGAGTAGCTGCAGCCTTGGACCTTGTAGCTCAGGTGTGATTACCGGGAGGTCTAGCCGAAATCACTAGTTATATTAGTTGGTTCCTTTTTCAGATTCTGGTACCGGATTTAATTTCGGCATATATTGAGACTTGATATTATTGTTTGAAGTTTAGATTATATTATTGTTTAGACTTTGTGGTTGTGTTTTGATTATTATTTTTGATATCTTATCGTGCTTTAGTTATGTGGTTAAGTATTCCATATTATATTGTTATATCTGTGTCTCCTTATGGAGTTATATATTCGTGTGAGCTTGATTAGATAGTATTGTGAGATTTATTAGATAGTATTGTGACCTAGACAGTGTTCTACTGTCGATGTTGTGGCGTAGACTGGACGTACCGGCGTACTCGTGCCCCTATATCGGGTGCGTGTCATGACAGACATAAATAACCCAAGTATTGTCACTTCTACCGCTACATCCACCACCCGACGCAGGACTGCTACACCTTGAAGCGGTACATCCAGCGTCTGATCGATACTATAGCTCTCTCCTTGGACTTCGATAATGTAACAGTTGCCACCAACAGGATATCCCTCCAATTCATTAACTTTCCCGTAACGGAAGCCCAAGACGGAGTCACACCGATCCCAAGGACAACAATGGAGGTAGTCAATCTTCCCCCAGCTCGCGACCAAGCAGTCGGGCTGACACCTCTTACTATACCTCAAGGCGAAATCATGTGAGTCCACCCGGATCTTGTCCCAGACTTGACGCAGCAAGCAGTGTCTTTCTCCTTCAGGCCTAAAACACAAAAAGCCAAGTGCTGCCACATGGTTTCTTCCACCATTGAGGAGGCCTGGACAGGGGCAACCAGGTCAGGCCTTGCCTACCAGCGGGATTCCGAGGTGCCCGACGTCAAAGCGCCTTCAATGACCAGGTCAAAGAAAAAGCAATACAGGCCGGGCTGCATGATCCTTTTCCGTAGAAAACACAAACTGTATACTTCGGATGCTTAGTACAGCTCAACAAGTCTCCCTGTGCACAAGAGCCAAGTCTCGTATGACTCATCAATAATGGTGCATGATAGGCAGCGTCCCGTTGTACGCATCTGAGCCAGTCTTCAGTGCAAGGACGTATCATATTTTATGTGCACACGATAGTACTTCTCTTCGTAACAAATCCTTATGGGCAATAGGCAGTATTTTCTTGCGCGATATACAAAAATACGCGACAAGCGGTGGTCCTCGACGTGGTAGAGAACCGTGCGCACGCGGTAGCGATCCTACACGCATAACTCAGCCAACTCTCTCGTGTATACGTGTTAGTATTTTTGTGTACAGAGCTTCTTATTCTGCACAAGTTAAGGCATCAACAGTATTCAAACACAACAAATGATGAGCTGCTATAGTTTCAGCATTATAGTCGACAATCACTATGTCTTATGTAGAAGATGGGCTATGACCTCCAAAAAGATGAAGATCTAAACTTAGGTAAATGGCGACGTATTCCTTTACAATCCGACAGTTATTACAATAACACTCGCAGAGGGCAAGGATATAGAGATGCTAGTATGTGCCATCACTCACACAAGATGGCCAACATATTTTAGCCTAAATGGGCGGGTCCGTTCATCGCAGAATCAGTATTCTCCAACGGTGCCTACCGGCTCACGAAACCCAACGGTGACTTGCTCATGATGCCTATCAACGACAAGTTCCTGAAAAAAGTACTACGTCTAAACTAGACTAGTACTCCCCTTATCCCCAGCGGGACAACCCAGATGTATAACTCTACACTCTTGGTTCTCTATCCCCAACAAGTGCTTATGTGCAACTTTTTCTCCTTCTTTGCAAATTTCTATAAAAGCCATCATCTATATCCAGGAGTCCTGGATACGCAACGGATGATGGATCCTTAAAGTCGCCCTAGCGGAGCAGTCCTCAGGTCCACTTGCACACTCCCTCAGTGACCACTCAAAAACCAATTTTGCTGGACGCTAGCCATGTTCATATTTACCTCTGAACTATTATCCTAACATTTTTCCTCGCCTGAATTTGCCATATCCATATTACCTCTGAGCAAACCTTCCAAGTTTTTGGCTATCAATCTATAAAACCCCATTCCTAGAAAATCGAATATACCCTTTATTTATTAATTATTAATTAAATAGTAATAATTAGGTCTAAATAGGAGAAATAGATTTTTAATAATTTTATGTTAGGTGTTCGGGCACTTAGAGGACTTGTGGGACCATCATGAATTTTTCGGAATTTATTCCATGTAGGAGACCCTTGAGCTATTGCTAGCCTAATGATGTGCAATACCCTAATCTATAAATTTTCTTATGAGTATATATATATATATATATATATATATATATATATATATATATATACAAATATATATATATATGTATATATATATATTATTAATAGGAAAAGAAAGAATTAAGTAAAAGAAATTATTTAATAATAAGCTTAACTAAGAATAATAAGTATAATAATAATAATAATATAATAATAACTAGTATATTAAGAAGCACAGCTCCTTTGCATTTGCCTTAAGACCAACTTGCGAATTCCTTGCTGCAGCAAACCTTCCGCCATTTGAATTCTTCCCTTCAGCCGAATTATCCACCCGACCCTTTTTCTCCCCTTCGGCCAAAAACCCTTCAACCCGATCCAACCATTCACCATCTCTCTCTTCCTATATAATATAATATATATATATAATTCTCTTCCAAAAACCCTAACCTATTTCCAGACCTCCTCTTCCCATCTAAGAGCCGTCACCGCAGCCAGAGAAGTCCCACCAAGCCATCCAACCATTCCGTCGACGCCGACATCGCGAACTGCAGTTTCCCACTCGAGTCACCTTCGCTCTGGCATGATTTTTCGTCGACTCGCTCAACCAAATGTTGTTCCGTCTTCATAGGTATGATCATCCCTTAACCCTCTCCAATCTTTGTTTTATAGCCAACCTCGGAGAACGTGTGCCCCTAGGTGAAAAATAGCGCCCAAGTTGGCCCGGACTTACCCAATTCTGAAATCGCAGAATTCCAGATTGACCACCCATATTGCCGAGTTCGTATCTCCCACCACAGAGATCCGAATTCGGTAATTCTTTTTGATACCTGTAGATTATATGACCTAGTTTATTTTCTGTATAATAACTTTGTGCTATTAGTTGCTGTGAACAAAATTATATTCGTCACAAAACTGCGTGCACCCACTTTTTTCGGTTTTCCAAAAGTTGTAGATCGGAGCGCGCCCCGCCAAACGGGACTGCTCCGCCGTGTGCCAAGTATAACGAATGGTGCACGCAGCATAACGGGACACGTGAAAATTTGTGAGGACTGATTCGGACGCGTGTGCGCGCCGGAATCAGATCGTATCCACGAACACATTTCGTGTGGCCACTTTTGTGGAACTCGCGCGTATTTTGTGCACGCATGTCAGAATGCGAAGAAACTTACGCCACTGGGCTCGTCGTAACGCGCTGGTCCTGTGACCCAATTTTTACGCATTTCTGAGACGGTTGACCAGATCGCCTATTGGCGGGGCCCACAGTTGACTTTTTGGACCAAATTTTGTTCGGCTCATCGGAATCCAAATTTGGACATACCGTTGAGTTCGTATTGACATCTAGAGTTGTTTGACCTATAGTTTGTCCCATTTAGAGACTGTTACCCTCGGCACGCTTTTCGGTGCAAAGTGGGCCACACGTAGATCCCACTTTTACCCGAAATTACCGTTTTGCCCCTGTGTCCAAATTGGACGAAAGGGATGTGCTTTTTAGCTATTTTGCTCATTCTAGAAATGTTGGCGATATCTATTTCAGCATTCGGAGATATTTGTTCTGAGGCCATAGCTTCTGGTCTTGTATATTGGACATTTGGACATGACATTTTGCAGCTTCTTGCCAGGCAAGTATACCTTGCCATTGTACTGTTATTTATATTCCATATGTTGCATGCATCTTTATTTTTTGTCCTTAGTTCATATATTTTAATTGTTATATAAAATGCTCGCGACGGTGTTGTCGCGTTATGTTTTTATTTATGTATTGCATTGACCTTGTTCATGAGACTACCCCATTATCATGTAGCACCATTAGATTTCATTTGACTGTGACACATATTTTTATACGAGTGGTGAGTCTCATATAGATCACGGACGCACGTATTGACTGATCATCGGTACGTGTGGGACGTGCGTTAGGAATAACTGCTGTTAGAAACTTTGCATGCTAGAAGACTTAGCAGTTATTAGAGGTCTATGGACATAGTCTATTGTAGTACGGTGGTCCCATCCTTGTCCTTGTCTGGTTGCAGGATTGGGCTAGGTACTAAGAATAGGCTATGGACCAAATCGTGTCATGGATGTGACATGCTTAGAGCATGGGGTGGGGAGAACAACAAGTACCGCATTTGAGCTCCTTTACACTTTTTCTCCTGTACGCCCGGATTCTCCGCTGGAGATACGGGTCATGATAACCACTATATATTATGTACTATCAGGCGGGCCACCGGCGTTCAAAAGACGACGTGCCTTTTAGGCCCCTGGCTCTTCAAAAGAGAACCATGCCAAATCCCAGTTTTCAGCCAGATAGCTCACTTGTGGGGAAAGTTATTCTTAACTGCATTCACTTTAGACGGTTAGGCGACCCCATTGGATGTTTATTTCAGTACTTTATTGGCATGTGTTTAAGTATACTTGTTATGTCCCTCTGAGGACCTGGTCCGCTGCCAGGTGTACCTGTTCTTGAGTATTTGCAGGAGCACAGATTTGGAAGGATATAGATGCTCCGTGGATGTCTTCTCTTCGAGCCGTGATTGGTAGCTGGTACTTATATTATTTGAGTGAGTTGTACTTATATTGTATTTACTTTTTCCATTTTCTATTTGAGTTGGTAGTGGATTTGTTTTCATCCAACTATCATCTTTAGATACTTCTGTTGAGATCTAGTTTCATAGATACTGGTTATTTATTTCTATATGATTTTGGTGGATGAGAATTAGATTTTAACCTGTGACTTGTATTACATTTTATACCACTTGTGGATTTTATATTCATATTACAGTGTACGTATGGATTTGGTTTCCATATATTGGAGTTGCCATATCCATGCGGCTGGCATAATTACGTGTCCTAGTCCTACGTATTTTTGGGACTGGGGCGTGACATATTTTTGTGGTGGCCCATGCAGGTCGAGAGCTTATTGTCTCGGTTACGTTACTGTACCGAACAAGCCTGCACCTAGGACTAGAGTATAGGATCTCATCCACAATTGACTGTGATTCATCTCCTCCTATCTGTTCTATTTTTGAACAATTGTATCTTGCTTGATTCATGTGCTTCCCTAATAGTTCCTTGAGTATATATAGCCTTCTGCTAGAATATAGGAACCCCTATTATTAGGATGATGATTAGAGTAGCACACCTATTTAGAATACGACGAGATTATAGATACACCACTAAGTTTAGAAAATCTAGCGAACCCTAGAATCCCTTATCCCTATAATTGGTTACCATTACCCGGATGTATTATGAGGACTTGAGAGTAGTATAGACACTACTAGAGTTAGTTAGAAGGTTACCATAATGTTTGCCCTAGCATTGAGGAACCCATAGAAAACAAAAAAAAACTTAATGTTTGGACTGAACCTAACCTTCATAGTTAGATAATATTGGAACTATAAACTTATATCATTGTCTTGTTATTAGTAGACAGCACCCTAGGAAGCCTAGAGGAATGTAATCAACACTTCTCCCTTGATCATACCCCGAACATAGCAACTAACACCCCACTCCCCTTAGAGAACCATGATGCTATCTAGAGCCCTCTCTCTTTATTTTATATATTGTTTCCCTGCGACCATAGCGCTCGCTATTTTGCGACAGCTAATTACGTTTCTTCTCTTCATCTTTCAACTCGTGCCATCTGACACTTGGGATAGTAGGCCAAGTAAATTTATTCTTTGTTAAGGGCTCACAGTTTACTAGGATTATAGTTGTAGCCTTGAGTGTGAATTTTTATGCTTGGTAGTCAGAACTTGATAAGTTTAAGTTGTTTTGTAGATTGTGACCAATGATTACCCCTAGTGGTAGACCACGTAATTTATACCCTCACCTCGATACAAGTTAGACCCTTCCTCCTTGACGGCCAGTAACTCCTCTATCCCTACGATTGACACATGTTCTATGAGCACTATGATTATGACTTAAGGTGACCCTTACCTATATAATGCTATAGGAGACCCTAATAAGAGTTTTTGTTCTATGTACATGTGCAAGATTATTTTGTAGGTATCCTTAAGACAATACAATAGTAGTTAAACTATTTTAAGTTGGATAGTATATCTCACCACCTAGTATCACATAGTCCACTTGACCCATCAAGGTAGTGTAACTGAATGGCATTAATTATATGCTAACATAAGATGATAGTGTTTATTCAGACTATAGAACTTAGAGGCTCACACCCCTACTTTGTCGACTATCGACTTAGACAAGGAGGTTGTATGATAACTATAGAGATTGTAGAGTCTTTTATTATTGTTGCTTATGATGTTTTGTTCGGTGAACTTGAATTAATTTGTGCCTCCTTTCATCAACATCTAGCGTGCTTATATTTCATATACTACCTTGACTTATGCTGCTATTTTATAGCCTAGTTTTGCGAGCTTATTCTTTATCAAGCTTGTTCATGACATATGTATTATTGGGGAGGCCCACAATAATACATTTCAGAATCAGTGTATTACGGTCTGATCAACCATAGTGCGCTCGATTCGCCCTTCGTAACACTACTTTACGTGGATTGAGATATATAGTAATTAGTAGACGAATATACTTGCCCTAGACATGTCTGACATATCGTATCAGTTACATAACTGCACTAATACGAGCAGGCAAGCAAAGGATTACCAAAATAGGATTTTAATCCACAACTGCTTTGATAATTCCCAATTGAATTCTTTAAACGCCTTGATCCCAATACTTCTATTCTATTACGCTGCCCTTGAACTCTTTATTATTGATCTTCGTCTTCCCTTATTTCGGAAAGACGAAACCTCGTGCTGGGTATAAAGTTTGATACACAGAGAGTACTAGATATACCCCATAGGTCGATCACATACTTGAGGATTATTCTTTCGTAAATAAGGACATATCATATGTGATATAATCGGCGTTGAAGTTTCGAGGATTGAACGACATGAGTAAATAAAGTAAGGGATATTTTCTTAAGGTATATAGCCTTAGGTGATAGGTGGATAAATTCTAAGTTGGGTAGTAGTGCATTGTCAACTCGGGAGAAATTTCTTTTAGATTATGATCGAGTAAGATTAGATTGGGAGAGGTTCAAGCCATTGTAATTTTGAGAAATTTAGAAGGATGACTAAGATGATGAGGATCAATGAATTGATATTGAGGACCCAATATTTATACCTTAAGTGCATGAGTTAAATTTTGAACAATGAAGGTAGAATCACCAATTTGAATTTAGAGGATAAATATAGAATTTCAGACTTGAATATTGGTGGACTGCATTTAAATTATTTCTTTCAATGTGGTGATTTGAATTAAGAATTAAAATTTTGGTTGGACGACCTATTTGAAATAATGAGGATGTGAATGGAATTAAAGAGTAGAGGCATACAAAATTTTATAAGTGAAAATGGGAATATATTGGACTCAAACCACTTCTAAAGGGGATTATGATAGTTAGAGATCGTGAGGTAAAAGTTATATGAGTATGTAAATCTTGGAGATGTTATGTGGATATGGATAATTTAAAACAAGGGGAGAAGAGATAACCATAGGTTAAATTTTGATTGGAGCAGTGGTCATCTTAACCTAGAAGTGATCGCAATGGATATGATTAGGATTTTAGTTATCGCAAGAAGATTGCGACTGACTTGCCTTATTATACCTAAAGGATTAACCGATTCCGCCTTATTTTAATTTTGAGGACGACATTGTCTTAAGTTGGCTGAATTGTGAAACCCCCTCACCTAAGAATTTGACCTACTCGGCTTAGATAGTGAGACTGAGGCTAGCACGAATCCACTTAGAAATAAAACACCATATTTTTATTTAATATTACAATAGTGATATCACTTGACACGCCTTACCGTGCTCCGATAATTGGAGCACTACACTAGCCACTGCCTTCCTACAAATTCTACACCCTTATCCTAGACATGCCCATCTTCCATTCTCATCTTTGTGCAATTTTTCAATTGTTGGACGCTTTTATGCAAAAGAGCATTTATGTGACCACACCATTGGACATGACACATGAAGAAACCTATTTTTTTCGCTCATATGGATTTTTCCATGATTTTTTTTTCGGGATGTGCAACGTGCAACATCGCCCACCCCTTTAAACCTAGCCTTGCATTTTAAACAATGCAAATCTTATACCATCATTGCATTCTATCGTGGCCTAATTTTAATTTCGAGGACGAAATTTTTATAAGTTGGGTAGAATGTAAAACCCCATTCCTAGAAAATCGTATATACCCTTTATTTATTAATTATTAATTAAATAGTAGTAATTAGGTCTAAATAGGAGAAATAAATTTTTAATAATTTTTATGTTAGGTGTTCGGCCACTTAGAGGACTTCTGGGACCATCAGAAATTTTTAGAATTTATTCCATGTAGGAGACCCCTTGAGCTGTTGCTAGCCTAATGATGTGCAATACCCTAATCTATAAATTTTTTTATGAGTATATATATATATATATATGTATATACAAATATATATATATATATATATATGTATATATATATTTTATTAATAGAAAAAGAAAGAATTAAGTAAAAGAAATTATTTAATAATAAGCTTAACTAAGAATAATAAGTATAATAATAATAATAATAATATAATAATAACTAGTATATTAAGAAGCACAGTTCCTTTGCATTTGCCTTAAGACCAACTTGCAAATTCCTTGCTGCAGCAAACCTTCCGCCATTTGAATTCTTGCCTTCAGCCGAATTATCCACCCGACCCTTTTTCTCCCCTTCGGCCAAAAACCCTTCAACCCGATCCAATCATTCACCATCTCTCTCTTCCTATATAATATAATATATATATATATAATTCTCTTCCAAAAACCCTAACCTATTTCCAGACCTCCTCTTCCCATCTAAGAGCCGTCACCGCAGCCAGAGAAGTCCCACCAAGCCATCCAACCATCCCGTCGACGCCGACATCGCGAACTGCAGTTTCCCACTCGAGTCACCTTCGCTCCGGCGTGATTTTCCGTCGACTCGCTCAACCAAACGCTGTTCCGTCTTCATAGGTATGATCATCCCTTAACCCTCTCCAATCTTTATTTTATAGCCAACCTCGGAGAACGTGTGCCCCTAGGTGAAAAACAGCGCCCAAGTTTGGCCGGACTTACCCAATTCTGAAATCGCAGAATTCCAGATTGACCACCCATATTGCCGAGTTCGTATCTCCCACCACAGATATCCGAATTCGGTGATTCTTTTTGATACCTGTAGATTATATGACCTAGTTTATTTTCTGTATAATAACTTTGTGCTATTAGTTGCTGTGGACAAAATTATATTCGTCATAAAACTGCGCGCACCCACTTTTTTCGGTTTTCCAAAAGTTGGAGATCGGAGCGCGCCCCGCCAAACGGGACCGCCCCGCCGTGTGCCAAGTGTAACGAATGGTGCACGCAGCATAACGGGACACGTAAAAATTCGTGAAGACTGATTCGGACGCGTGTGCGCGCCGGAATCAGATCGTATCCACGGACACATTTCGTGTCGCCACTTTTGTGGAACTCGCGCGTATTTTGTGCACGCATGTCAAAATGTGACAAAACTTGCGCCACTGGGCTCGTGGTAACGCGCTGGTCCTGTGACCCAATTTTCACGCATTTCTGAGACAGTTGACCAGATCGCCTATTGGCGGGCTCACAGTTGACTTTTTGGACCAAATTTTGTTCGGCTCATCGGAATCCAAATTTGGACATACCGTTGAGTTCGTATTGACATCTAGAGTTGTTTGACCTATAGTTTGTCCCATTTAGAGACTGTTACCCTCGGCACGCTTTTCGGTGCAAAGTGGGCCACACGTGGATCCCACTTTTACCCGAAATTATCGTTTTTCCCCTGTGTCCAAATTGGACGAAAGGGATGTACTTTTTAGCTATTTTGCTCATTCTAGAAATGTTGGCGATATCTATTTCAGCATTCGGAGACATTTGTTCTGAGGCCATAGCTTCTGGTCCTGTATATTGGACATCTGGACATGATATTTTGCAGCTTCTTGCCAGGCAAGTATACCTTGCCATTGTACTGTTATTTATATTCTATATGTTGCATGCATCTTTATTTTCTGTCCTTAGTTCATATATTTTAATTGTTATATAAAATGCTCGCGACGGTGTTGTCGCGTTATGTTTTTATTTATGTATTGCATTGACCTTGTTCATGAGACTACCCCATTATCATGTAGCACCATTAGATTTCATTTGACTGTAACACATATTTTTACACGAGTGGTGAGTCTCATATAGATCACGGACGCACGTATTGACTGATCATCGGTACGTGTGGGACGTGCGTTAGGAATAACTGCTGTTAGAAACTTTGCATGCTAGAAGACTTAGCAGTTATTAGAGGTCTATGGACATAGTCTATTGTAGTACGGTGGTCCCATCCTTGTCCTTGTCTGGTTGCAGGATTGGGCTAGGTACTAAGAATAGGCTATGGACCAAATCGTGTCATGGATGTGACATGCTTAGAGCATGGGGTGGGGAGAACAACAAGTACCGCATTTGAGCTCCTTTACATTTTTTCTCCTGTACGCCCGGATTCTCCGCTGGAGATACGGGTCATGATAACCACTATATATTATGTACTATCAGGCGGGCCACCGGCATTCAAAAGACGACGTGCCTTTTAGGCCCCTGGCTCTTCAAAATAGAACCATGCCAAATCCCAGTTTTCAGCCAGATAGCTCACTTGTGGGGAAAGTTATTCTTAACTGCATTCACTTTAGACGGTTAGGCGACCCCATTGGATGTTTATTTCAGTACTTTATTGGCATGTGTTTAAGTATACTTGTTATGTCCCTCTGAGGACCTGGTCCGCTGCCAGGTGTACCTGTTCTTGAGTATTTGCAGGAGCACAGATTTGGAAGGATATAGATGCTCCGTGGATGTCTTCTCTTCGAGCCGTGATTGGTAGCTGGTACTTATATTATTTGAGTGAGTTGTACTTATATTGTATTTACTTTTTCCATTTTCTATTTGAGTTGGTAGTGGATTTGTTTCCATCCAACTATCATCTTTAGATACTTCTGTTGAGATCTAGTTTCATAGATACTGGTTATTTATTTCTATATGATTTTGGTGGATGAGAATTAGATTTTAACCTGTGACTTGTATTACATTTTATACCACTTGTGGATTTTATATTCATATTACAGCGTACGTATGGATTTGGTTTCCATATATTGGAGTTGCCATATCCATGCGGCTGGCATGATTACGTGTCCTAGTCCTACGTATTTTTGGGACTGGGGCGTGACACAATCATCACGTTCATATTACCTCTGATATCGGTTGTCATCCCTACTTATCACTCGTACTTACCAAGGTACACCAACGGTGTTAAATCTATAAAAACTGTCACGTCCATATTACCTCTGACATGGCTTGTCTTAAACCTATTACTTGCACTAACATGCACAAAAAGTAATGGGTCCACAAAACCTATCACGTCCACATTACCTCTGATATGGATTATTTTTGAATTTATTATTTACACTCAACGTACGCAACAAATAATAAGCCATCAAGAGTCTCCAGTAGGATTTTCTCAATAGAAGCAAACAACCACGTTTATACTACCTCAGGCACGCTTCCTTCTCCTTCCACAAAAATATCGGGATCATGCCTAACCTTTTGGTACGAGTATCGATCAGTTCATGTCCATACTACCTCTGAACTATGTCTCTCTACTTTCCCCGATAGAGTGAATCTATCACTACAAGAAAACAGTCATGTCCATATTACCTCTGTTATTTTTTTTTTATTCCCACAGTGTCATATCTTACCACGTCCACACTACCTCTAAGTAAGATATTTTTGAAAAAAATTCATGTCCATATTACCTCTGAGTAAAGTTCTTCTCTTCGACTTTTTGCTATCACATTCGCATAACCCCTGATAGTGCTAGTCGTTTCAGCTTATTATCCGTACTTAAGGTACGCCATGGGTAATAAGTCCATAACCCAAGATTTTGCCATGTCCATATTACTTCTGAGCAAATATTCTTGCCCAGCGACATTCTACTACCATGTCCATAATACCTCTGATGGTGTCAGTCATTCCAACATATCATCTGTATTAAACCCTAGATACACCAATGATGATGAGTACACAAAAGTTCCACAGCGAAATTATCTTAAAACAATCATGTCCATCTTACCTCTAAATTATTTTTCCACAAAAACTTCAGTCCCACAGAAGTTTAATTTATCATGTCCACATCACCTCTGAGTAAGATACCTCTAACGAAATTCTATGTTTGTCACATCCATGTTACCTCTGAGCAAACATCCCTCCAAATAGTCTGATATCACATCGTTCTAGACCCCTGATAGTGTCAGTCATTTCAACTTAGTATCCGTACTCAGTCTTAGGTATGTCATGGATAATAAGTCTACCAAAATTCTCTAGTAGGATGTCCTTATTAACCACAGTTGTTGTACCACGTCCATATTACCTCTAGTACAAGTACCCCAAATATCACAATGTCCAAAGAAAGTGATTTCTCCTTTTATTAAAACAAAAAGAATGAAGAAGAGATTACAAACATCAAGAAGAAGAGGAATCGAAATCTTCCGAATTACTGATGTACATAGCAAAAAAATAAAAAAAATGCAAGCATCTGAGGATGCGAGCAATTGACGTGGAGTGTCTCCAATACCTTGCTCCCCAGAATCAGCAGTGGTTTCCAAGAGTTCTTGAAAGATGTTCGCCTTGCGCACTCAAACAGTGGATGTTTCTCCTGTCCTCTCAATAAGAAGCAACTCGGGCTCACTGGAGCATGGATCAGGGGTAACCAACGTCGCAAAAATAGAAGTGCTAGTTTCCTTTGGAGCATCTCCAGAAGCCATCGTACTAAAGATGAATTTGTGTAAGGAGTTTCGAGATCGTCTGCCACTTATAAGCAAAGAATCAGCGGCTTACTTCTTGAGTCGTAACTATTTACTACGCAAGATGTGACGATTCGCTCCTGCATAACCCATGATGTGATTGACATAATTTGGGATAAACCTCTCAGAGACCCGGACTGACGTAGCGGTGTGAACACTTCAGGTGCACATCAATACTTGAAGCGCAAGAAGTGGTCATTTCTCTCTCAGGATACAAATTAATCCAAACGGACAATCGCAACAAAAAGGAAAGCTTTTATTTCATTTTACTAAAGTAAAAAAAGAAAACTATACTTAAAGGGCTACTAGCGCCACAACCACAAAACAAACTTCAAAAAAAGGGGGGGCTGATCTCAGAAAATAAAACGCAAACTACTGCTGCTCATCATTGAAGCACAACTCTGTTATTCATCCACGAAGATAGGCAATGTGACCATCTAGGCGCGCTTTAACTCGATGCTCAACATCTTTTGCCATAACCTCGAGATCCTCGTAGCGAACGTAGGAATCATATCGGTCATCCACCTTCTGCACTATAACAGCAACAGCAGCTGTGTTCTTCACTACTTGGCTCACCTCCGTTCAAATAGTCTCTTCTTCTTGTTGGGCCTCCCGGAGGTTATTCCCCAGCACATCGAGCTTGGCTTGGAGCTATCTGATCTCCTAGGTCAAGTCCTTTTGCCTGGTAAGGCATTCCTCCCTGAGGGTACCCAGCCGATCATGCTCCTCCTGCAACTTCTGAAGGTCATGTTGCAAGCCTTCCTTAGAGGAAGCAAAAAGGGCCTTATCTGTATCCATCCCAGCTGAGAACTCCTCATAGTCACGGGATATCAGTATCCCCGTATCGTCCTGTTGATGCCGTCATAGCTCCATCAGGCATTGTTTCACCTCCGCTAACTTTTGGTCCAGGAGGTCTGTTGTCTCTTCTAAGCTAGGGATGCTTGCCTGAATCTCGGCAAAATGCTTCGTCCAGTCGAAGGGCCTGTTCCGCTCCAACACACTATGGACCCCCTTTCTCAGAAATATGTATAAGCTTTGAAGAAAGATCTGGACATTTTTATCAATATACTCTAGCATTGCTGGAGTCAATGGCGGCTGGTACGAGAAAGAATTTTCGAGCCCAGTAGGTAGTATAACAACGCCTGATGACCTTTAAGGGGAGGCAGTAGGGAGGAGCGACCAGGGACATAGCTCGCATTCCAATCTCTCATAGCCATCTCAAAGGCCCGGACACCCAGCAGCTGAGCAAGACTTGTGGTGCGACCCAGGCCAAGAGTACCAGGGCACCCCGCGATTTGGATCCCGCCTGTGCACCAACCCCAGATGGAGTCACAATAACCTCAGATGATGAACCAACCACCATGGTATCACGGACATCGGGAACAGCCTCCTCGGGACGGCCTGCTATCCCAACATCTAAAGGGACCTCAACGATACGAGGGGGAAGCACCTCCGCACTAGAGAAACCCGCAGTGGACCCTACAGGGTGCTCCTTACCTCTAGAAGGGCTAAAGAGAGAATGAGGCCTCCTCTGAACAAGCCCACAGTCCTGGCCCTCTGTCTCGTACTCTTCGGCGGCTACATCTACAGTCCTCAAGGGAGAGGCAGTGCCTGCACGACCAACCAGTAGTTAGCTTCGCCCGAAGAACGAGAAACTGATGCCAGAATATCTCTTCAATGGTAAGTATACATAATAACATACCAAGAGAAGGCGATAGGGGTTGTGGCCCACCTAGCGTAGTCAAAGCATTTCCCAAGGCTTATATATCATCAACAGAGACGTACTCAAATATGGTAAAGGAATCTGACACGCCGGCACCCGTCTCGTGGGCCTCCAAAGTTTCAAAAGCAGGCTATGACATGCCTGCACCTGTCTCTTGAAATCCACAAATCTTAGGTGCAGGCTCTGAGGCACCCATGTCAAACTCCGGAAAAGTCTCCTCCTCTGGTTCTTTGTAAAAGACCACCGAGGCGGTCGCTCGCCAGGAACGGTCCTTCTTCCCTTGCATCTATAAATTATCAAACAGACCAAAACCAAGATATTTATACAAGGACCAGGAAGAATTAAACTGAGAGGGTCTATAAATACCACCTCAGCACCCAAAGCAGGGGCTACTCCAGAATCCTCCACTGTGAGGGGTCCTACCCCCGCCTCGTCTTCTTCCACTTCTTCACCTCCTTCTTCTTCTTCGCCAGCCTGCGTAGGGGCCTTGACAGCAACCTGCTTTCTATAACAAGGCCTCGCGGCCACGGAGGGATCCGTATCGGGGAGGCCCTGTGCTTCGCCAAAAAATTCATGGAAAGTGAAGGGTTGTCAGAAGTATCTCCTTCCTCCGTCACCGAGTCGGAGTCAACAACAACGACCTTTTCCTTGCCTTTCCCCTAACTTTACTGTGGCTCCCCGCGCCAGCTATTCAGCTTATTGCCCACAATAAAGCTGGTATCCCGATCAAAGCCAGGTGGAGGGGCGTTCACGGCCACATGAAAAACAATCGCTGCATGCGTGATATACCCACAAACTTTATCATCTGGCAGAGAAAACTGGACCTGAGTATTGGTCGCAAAATAATAATCCTGTGCTCGGGCTCCATCAAGGACGCTACCCTCAAAACAAAGATACGAGCTTGGTTTGCTTAAAAAGAGCTGGCTATAACCAAACTGTCGGACAAACCTACTTGGCAGATAGGGTTCCAAGAAGACGAGGTTTCGATTTTGATACATCAAGTGGGAAGGCCGGATGGAAAGCAGCCAGTGGAAGAGTGTCAGAGACAAAACCTGACGGTCGGCGCCACCATCACACTGGACTCCATTCACCTCGTCCTTTGTGAACTTTGGACTGAAACAAAGAAAGAATAGTCTGCCAGGTGAGCGAGCGCGTGCCGACAAGTGGGAACCTCAGTATGAGCCCAAGGCATCCCACCATATCGGCGAATAAAGGTGTCATCCTCCATCGTCATCTCCTCGGCACCGGGTCGCATCAAAGATGGGTAATACATCAACATCCAACCTATTAGATAGTAGTAAGGCATCTCGACTCGGTTGAAATCTCCAGAGGGGCCCCAGGCAATTACCTTACTAGTGAAAGCACGTCGTCCTCTGTGAACTTCGCGACTGAAAAAAAGAAAGAATAGTCTGCCATACGAGCGAGCGCTTGCCGAAAAGTGAGAACCTCAGTATGACCCCAAGGCATCCCACCATAACGACGAATAAAGACGTCAGCCTCAATCGTCGTCCCCTCGGCACCGGGTTGCATCAAAGATGGGTAATACGTCAACATACAACCCATTAGATAGTTGTAAGGCATCTCGACCCGGTAGAAATCTCCAGAGGGGTCCCGGACAATTACCTTTCTGGTGAAAGCATGAAGCCCACAATGGATGCTACAGACCATCGATGGGAGCAAAGTAAGCTTACGTTTGAAGATCAACTTCACAGCAGGGAGGATGAGGTTACGGCTAACCCTCTCAATCATCCCAGAGCCTCCCGAGACTACGCAAGTTCGTAAATATATCATCAAAAACCCAACCAAGGCAGCTTTGTCAGACAATGGTTGGGTGTCTTGGTAGAAATAACTGAAGGTGTCACAAGAACTACCAAACCCTTCGCCAGTTGTGGAAGTTCTATTGGTGCCACGCACTTGGTCGTCAACTTCCTTCTGAGTTTGGGAGCTCTGAATGGTAACCTGACCCAAAGCTTCAGTACTAAAAAGATAACAAATCCAGGCCTTGATATGGGATAAATCCCCTCTGAGTCTTGTCCTTCTTCTTTGAAATATGCTGGCAAGTACTATGGTAGCACAACACTTCCCGGTACACGACAAGAAATCACGGATGTTGCTACTCTAATTTCTCAAATTTCTCGTTAGACGGGGTGTACTCCTCATACGGTTCCTCACCCCAGGGCAATCGCGAGACATCGTACATCTCATGAAGGGCGAGCCCCAACTCCCCGCCAGGAATAAAGAAGGTCCCGGTGTGGTAGTTGTACATCTCGACCAAGGCCACGAACAACTTCGGATTCTTCTCCAAACCATAACATGAACCCCTTATGGCGTAATAAAGGTTGGCCTCCTTCAAGGTATGCTCATACTTCCCTAACACCCACGTTGTTAGGCCAATCCAAGAAGGCGAATGATAAACCCAGTTGAGCAGGCTCACTCTTCCCCGGGGAAAGGACCCATTGTCTGCAAGCTGGTTTAAGAAAGTGCCAACTTCGTAAAAACGGACATTCGGCCCCATCTCACTCGCGAAGGTTCCAGGTTCCAACCCACAAACAAAATAAGAGAATGATTCCTTGGTTGTCGCTGCTCTCTTCAGCTCAGAGTTAAAATGGATACGGCCAACTTGGGCTACCTTTTGGTCTGAAGTCAAGTTACCCAACATCTTTCTCTGAAGATGCACCATATTGAAAATAGAAAAGTGAAGATGCGCTCCATCGTGGGTAGATACACATTCATCCCGCTGGAGAAGAAGTCTCAGCTCTCCTTAATCTTCACTACCTGGGGTTCGAGACAGTGATAGCATCCCCAAAAAGGAAGATCGACTTCAAATAAGATTCGCCCTTCTCGCCTTCGATCGTCCTAGAGTTCAGTTGGCTAAGTAAATAGAACGAGGGATGACCCGGTATTAACTTCAGCCTCGCCTTAAACTAATTCTTGTTCATCTGTGCCTGTACATTGGCCACTATATGATCAAGCCTAACACCCAGGGCAGCCTGGGTACGCCCAACCAACACCTCTCCTGACGGAGCCACAGGTAAAGTTACTACAAAATCAGAGTCAGAAAGACGGTTAGATGCCATACAACCAAGTTATGAAAGGTGCATACGACCAAGTCATGAAGGTTACATGCGGCCAAGTCAAGACCTCCAGGGGGCCAAATCATAGAGGGTCCATGCGACCAAGTCACGAAGGGTGCATGCGGCCGATTCAAGACTCGTGCACGTGGCCAAAAGAGACCCGCGCATAAAGCATGAAGCATGGTGATGTGGAAGGATCCACATAGCGGACCGCGTGCAAAGTGTTCGTATGTCCAGACTTCTCCTCTAACCCTTACCTTTGATAGGCACTTGAACGTCTAGATGAAAGGTCGGTGCCTCATCCTCAGCTATAGACGAAGAAGCAGGGCGCTTCCCCTTGTCGACAGCCTTCTTGGCCTTTGACGAGTAGTCGTAGAAGACGGTCGAAAACAGAGGAAGTGGCGGAGACAAAGGGGAAGACAAATCTAAGCAAAAACAGAAAGTTCTCTCTCCTCCTCCTCCAGACCCCTATTTATAGGCCACTAAAAGACAAGATTAACTTCTCGAAATTACCGTGCTCCACTGTTATCATATGACAGCGGCTGACGGTTGAATTTTTGGGGCGGCCTTATCATTTACAGCCATCAGCTTGGGATCCGCATGAAGCGAAAGCTCAGAATTCGAACAGAATCTACTCAAGGGTTAAAAGCAAATTTGGCAATGAATGACTTGACAGCATTGCGGCATACGCCCATGCGACCTAAACGTCCATGCGTCCAAAATGTACCCCATCCATGCTTCTTATTCAAAGTATTTCAAACTTATCAGTTTGAAAACTTTGAAGGGGGTCTTGTAGAAGCATGAAAAATACGGAATCATGCGGCCAACAACCATGCATCCCACGACAAAGCTCAACAGAAATTGGACCGCATAGTCACCATGCGGCCCAGAAAAGATACATTCATGCGGTCCAAATAGCCGAAGCAAACCTTGGCCGCAGATGGACCTGACTTGACGCCCTGACGGCCAGATCAAGTCCGACACAGAATCCTGACAGGAAGGATTCTCTGAACGCCTCGAAAGACGAAACCTCACTAAAAGACATAAGTCTCAAGGAGTGTGCAGCACTATATCTACATTACGACAAAAGATTCCATGCGGCTCTGGCCCATGCATTCCAGACTCTATGCATCACATGCGTCTTTGGCTGCCATGCAGTCCATGCGTCCCATATTACATGCGTCTTTGGCCATGTGTGTCCCTGTCTCCATGAGTTTCATGCGTCTCTGACCAATGCGTTCCAGACTCCATGCATCCTATGTGTCTCTGGCCGCCATGCAATGCACGCGTCCCAGATTCCATGCGCTCCATGCGTTTCTGACCACATGCGTCCCAGACTCCATGCGTTCCATCCGTCCCAAATGCCATGCAAACCAAATCTTGCTGTTACAACTGAAGTGATTCTCTCCAACCAAATAGCGGCCACACGTCCATTTGACCAAGTCGCGCCTACAACAGTTGAGAACCGCCCAGATACTCAGCAAACAATAAAATTTCAACAAATGTCCACATGGCAGCGGAGCCCGGATTCTCGCGTGCATGGCTGGAGCTCCCTTCTGTTAAGAGGGGACACGTAACAAATCCCTGAAATCCATGCGGACCAAAATTCATGTAGCCACAAGTATGGCTATAAATAGTAGGGTACTACATCCGAACAAAATGCTGGCTGTCTATCTGCGAATCTACACTCGAGCAATAAAGAAGTGCTTCCACATCATATCATCCACATAGTAAAGAGAGTTGCTACACTACTAACCCTCCATCGTCATCCCAAGAATACAAAAAATTTTACTTAGATTGTCTGTTTAGGACTCCTCTCTGTACTCTTTTTAGTTTGTTTAATTAAATCAAATTTGGGTGGTGGTGGTGGTGGTGGTGGTGGTGGTGGGTGGGTGTGTGTGTGGGTGGGGGGTGGGGTTGTAGTCATTTGGTTGTAAACTTTGCATTCTTCATGTAGTTCATGGTGGCAATGATAGAATTGTTTGTGTATGTGTGGAGTGTCCACCTCAAATAAACCACAAAGGTTTAGTAGCTCTTTCCTGCAGGCCTCCCTCACCAACCGCCACACCTGTCACCCTCTCCATAATTGCACAAGCACATCGTTCTTATGGTACTGGTATTAAAACAAATAATATTTAATCACATCTTTAAAAAAAGAGGAGGAGGAGGAGGAGGGGTTGAACATAGGTGCGAATACACATATATATAACATACTTCATTTCTCAAATCGGACGACCAAACACGAATATCTGTAATTATGATATCGAAGAGGAGCAGCAAATAGGTCAAGTTAGATGACCAGAATTACGTAATCCACAATTGCCCACCATAATTTTCTTAAAGGGAGTACGTCACATAACTAATATATGTCGAAGTCGAACCAGCATCTGGACAGGAAGGCCAAGCCCATGACAATAGAAACGAAGAAGTGAAGCATTCTCGGTTTTGTTTTTTTGGGGTGTAATCTCTAGATTTCTTAGCATCTTATGTGTTAGTTTGCCTATTGGGCTTGTGGAAGTTGACTAGGTTCTATAAAATCTCGGAATTTAATATAGGATATGTTTGGCAATGCTATTTTTATCGGTTTTGGAGAAATTTTGAGCCAGCTATTTATGAAGTGTTTTAAAAGTTTCATAATTTTTTTGAGTCACTAGTTTTGGTCATCTCAAAAACCTCTTGAAATCAGTGTAGTGTAATTTTAGACGTCTTTATAAACATCGCAAATTGAAATGTTTTGACGGTTTCTTTTTTTTTTTTCTTTCATTTATATCCTTATCAAAAAAAAA